>VXAC01003299.1:585262-599990 GCA_013399225.1 Rhipidura dahli | reverse complement strand
AAAAAAAAAAAAAAGAGGGATCACAGGTTAACAAGGAGCATAAGAGGACAGGTCCTAGGGGAGGAAAGGTGCAAAGTAAAGCAGTGAAGATGGGCAGGGAATTGTTGTGTCCGTGGTTTGCAGCCATCCATAAAACCCCCTGGAGTGTCCAAGCTCATTCCTCACCCAGCAGAGCAGAGACAGCTTCAAACATCCAGGTGAATCCCTGACGTGGATGTGAAGTGAACTGGGGGGGGTCACACATCCCACCCTCATTTGGGATTGTCTCTGGGACAAATCCCATCCTCATGGGGACGAAGGGAAGGGAAAGGAGGTGTCTGTCACCTGCAGGAAGAGCACGGAGTCGCTGATCTGGTGGATCTGCTCCCTGTTCTCCTTGTCCTCTCGCAGCAGCTTCGCCCTCTCCTCCAGCTCATCCACGATTTCCTTCACGGTCTCCGAGGCAATCTTCTCCCTCTGGTCCAGGGCAGCCTTCACCTCGTCCCTCTGCCTCTCCAGGTCACGGATCAGCTCCTTGAAGTGCTGGTCCACCGTGGCTTTCTCGTTGGTGGTGTAGTTCTGCGTGGGGAAGGGGCACGCAGAGGAGGCAGCAGGAAAGAGGAGAAAGAAAATGTGAAAATTTCAAGGAGTTCTTTGCTAAAGGAGGGGGATAAATCCAAGGATTCGGCTTTTAGGTTATGGAAACTCCAGCTATGCGAGCCTGAGGTGCAGGGAAGAGAAGCAATACCTGTTCCTGCAATAATCACACGTGTGCAATCCAAAGGGGACACTGCTTTCCCAGGGCTGAGAGCATATCCCTGATTTCATTCATGCACTCACAGGTGACATTTAAAAACACTCTGCAGCCTCCTAAATCGTGGTGCTGGCTCCTGGATAATTTGAGGACCAAATTCCCACCATTTCAAAGGATGGAAGATGCTGAAACACTTTTTACAAGGCTGACCTCGAGGCCCCTGTGAAACGTTCCTCAGGAGGACTTGGGGGGCAGCTATACTGAGAGTCCCCATTTCTAGGTCAGGTTTCCAATAATAATAATAATAATAACAATAATAATAATAATAATAATAACAATAATAATAGTAGTAATAATAAAGCAGATGAAAAGCCGAGCTGGTGAGCCAATGTGCTTGCACCACATAAAAGGGACAAGAATGGCTTTGCCCATTAATATTATGTAAATTTTCTGGGGTGCCTCCAACTTGGGCTTTCACTGCTTTTATTCAGTTAGGCTGTAAATGAAAAAAAAATAATACCATGACTCCATTCCAACCCTCACCACGGTGCAAGAATTCCAAAGGGCCCTCTCCCAGCGTGGAAAGAAGCTTTTCCACCATAAATAAGATGTTTGTTGGAATAAATTCATCTGCTCCTGCTATCTTACCTCAGTCTGGGCAACCCAGAGCCCTCCTGCAGATTATTTGTGGATTTTGTTTCTAAATCTGCCTGGCTACTGGTGATGGAAGGGCCATAAGGGAACCTAAAAAAGGAGCCAGAGCAGGGAGGTGCCTTGGTTTTGAAACAGGGCTCGATCTCCCCGCAGGGAGTGTCGCAAGATGACTTCAGTGGGAGTTGTTGTTTCCAAGATTTGGCTTGGAGTTTGGGATGGGGATGAGATAGAGGCCGGGGAAGGGATGGAGTGAGGAAGAGCTGGATGTCTTGAGGGAAGGAGGAGAAGGAGAAAAGGAATTGGTGATGACAAGAGGTGAATTTGCCATCTCCAACACACCTTGATGCGGTCCCTCTCCTTCTGCCACTTGTCCACCTCATCTTCCACCTCGATGATCTTCAGCTGCAGCTGCTCCTTCTGCAGCGACAGCTCAGCCTGTGGGGAGGAGAGGACAACACAGGGAGCCTGGTGAGCTGGGGCTGAGGGTGGCCCACTTCAAAGCAGCCCCGAGCCCTCCCCGCTGCAGCAGCTCCAGGCACCGGGCAGCGCGCGCTGCCAGCGGGCAGCATCCCAGCCGAGTCAGCTCCCTGAGCAAAGCAGCAGCACCCACCTCCCAGGCTGTCAGGGCGCTGCTTTTTAATCACATGGGAGTCATGAGCTGCAGGGGAAGGGAGCTGTTTCAAAATTCAGCTGTGTGTGCAGAGCAGGGCCCAGCCCAGGGTGTGCCCGTGCAGCAATAACAGTTTTCATGTAATTACGGAATGACGTTTGACGAGTGTTGCAACAAAGAGGACGATGCCTCCGGCTGGAATTCTGTTTAGACAGGATCGTGGATTAATTTGCTCTGAATTGAGAGCTTTCATGTAGCGATGGGGTTGGGGAATGCTTGGAAAAAAAAAATTTAAAAAGGGAAAAAATAAAAAAAAAAGCCACAGAAGGAGGAGGGAAGAGGTGTAGTCAACCTGCCGGGCTGAGATCAGCAACTTCGCTGGGATTCATTGGATTCATTTGCATTTCGTTGTGCAGTGGCTGCTTCCCAGAGAAGCTCAGCACAGGGATTTGTGGCACAGGAGCCACAGGAGGTTGGGCAGCCGTGCACCATCTCCCCAGCTCGTTGTTTCCCTGCATCAGCCCAGGAGCTGGGTGCTGGCAAAGCCTCGCCCCGTTAACTGCGAGGCTGCTGCCGTTGTCCATCCCTGCCCCACAGATCCTGGCCAAGGCTCTGTCGCTGCATTTCTGCCTTTCAGCCCTGTGCAGGTTGGTCACAGCCGTGGCTGGAGGCCATCTGGCTGTGGGACACCCAGCCCAGAGCTGCTGAGGAGCTGGCAGGAATTCCCCCTGTGTGTTCTGTCACCTCAGCACCCGCTGATCTTTAGGAAAAATGTAGGATTAACCCAAACCACTTAAATCCAGGCCAACAATTGGGGGCATGGATGGATAAATCCACTCTCACACTGCAGCTGTCCGTCCAAGAACTCAAAGGGACACGAAAATGTGGGAGTTTAAAAAGTTCTCAGCTGTCTGCTGGAAATGGAGAGCAGGGAAGGAGCTGTGAACCAGCCCAGACAGGAGCTCTTGTCTCGATGCCAGTCGAGTGTCTGAGCAGCCTCTGGAGCTGGAATCCAGCACAGCTGCTCCCAGAGCCCAGCTGCTCCAGTTTACAAAATCCCTATTTACGGAGGGAGAGCAACGGGATGGTGGCTTTGTTGCCTTGTAAAACACGAGGAAAGTGGGAAGGAAAAACGGGGAAGTGTGCTCAGAGGTGTCTCAGTGCAGCTTCCAATCGTTTTTAGGGGTTGGGAGAGCACTGGCCCTCTAAATATTATCCACACACCCTCAGCAGTGGCCTGAACGTTGCCATGAGCTGATTGTTCACCCTCTCCAGGGGTTCAGGGTTTCATAGGAAAGGATTTTGTGGCACCAGGGAAGCCGGGCTGGCTTCCAGATGAGAAAATTTGCTCTGCTACTGATCACAAGAACAAAGACAGGAGTTTGATCCCGTCATTTTCACATTTTCAAGACAGTGACTCGGGGGAATTCCTGCTGGTTTCCATCCCCACGTGTAGTGGGGGATGTCCTGTGCATCAAGACTCTGCACAGCAGGGAAAGGCAATGAGATAAAAATATTTTAGATCCATTTATCCATTCACCAGTGTGAGAAATGACACCCAAACTTCCAGTTGTTTCCCTGAGCCCCAGAGCTGCATCCAGGTGGAATTAATTGTTTGCAAAGTAAAAAAAGCTCATCCCCAGAGCAATTATTTGCCCTCCCCATCCCTGAAAATCAGGACATCCTTATAGGAACGGGAGTGAAAACCTACAGAGGACTGGAAGGAATTTTTGGGGAAGAGCAGAACTTTCACAGCCACACAGCCACTCCCAAACTCACGGGATTTGCAGAGAAAATGACAGGAAAAAAAAAATATCAGGTGATGGCTGGAAGGTGGTGAAGACAACATTATGCTTTTCTAGTCCTTTTTAATTAAGATGGGTCTCTGAGGAATTTTGGGAACTATTATTTGTAGAAGTGATCCTGACTCTGGGCACTTCAAACGTCCCCCAAAAGGTGGTTTGGGTGCCTCTGGTGTGGGGTGGAGCAACCATTTAAGGGCAGAGCCACTCAAGGATTTGGAGTGAGATTTTCTGACTTGCAAATGGAAATGACAGAGATGGTCCCAAGAGCCAGGATGCAAATCCCACGCTCAGCCAGTAAAAATGTAAAAAAAAAAAAAAGTGTAAAAAATACTACAAAAAACCATCTTAAACGTAGAAATGTTAAAGAGAGGTGCAGGGAGACTCTGAAGTAGTGGAAAAACTGGTGGCATGGGCAGCAGGGTGCTCTGGAGGTGGAGCACAACACCAAGGGGTTCAGGAGGTGATTTATTGGTGGTTTTAAGAGCCTTTTTTTGTCTGGAAAGTTGCTTTAGCTGTCCCTGTTTATCACAAATTTGCATTTACAGTGGGGGGGTCACAGGTATTAGGGACAGGCAGTGCCTCAGCTCCATTCCCTGAGAGGAAACTCTGCCTTCATGTTTCTCTGATTTTCCAGGCTCAAAAATCCTTCATGGACCAGCCAGAAAATCCATGGGAATATTTGGGGTTCAGAAAATCCCAAAGAGGGATAAAACAGCAGCACCTCCCAATGTGGGGGTCCCTGCAGAGCAGAAACAACAGGAACTGGGGGGAAATCCAGGAAATCCAGATGCAGACAATTTCTGAGCAGAAAGGCAGGCACCGAGAACCTTCCAGCTCAGCTTGAATCCCTCATTAGAGCCTCAGTTAATTAGGGCAGTGAGGAGGCTCCAGTGAAAGTTCAGAGCGTTGCATCCAAGCCCTGGGAGCCCTGGAGGAGCTGCAGGTGGCAGGTGATGCAAGGGGGTGATGCAAGGGGCTGCAGCAGCAGCAGCACAAGCAGCATCATGTCCTCAAAGCTCTGGGAACACCCCAGGGTCCCCAGCCTCTGGGAGGGAGAGCTGAGCTGAGGAACCTGCCAGCAGCATCCCGAGGGAATCCCGGAGCTGGGGAAGTGCTGCTCCAACTCGTGATCCCAGTGCAGAGCCAGGTGCAGGGCAAGGCAGGGAGTTGTTTTTGAGGCTTCACTGCTGCTGGGTTTTAAAATGGCATTTTCCCATCTCAGTTTCTGTCAAGGTGGCTGAAACCTCTGGAAACTCTTCCAGCACCCTGCAAAAATCATGGTTCTGGCTCCTGGGTGATTTGAGGATCAAATTCCCTGCTGAGGCTCCCTGCACAGCTTGGAGGGAATTCCCTGCTTGCAGACAAGTGGATTTTCCCTGGATTCTGCCCTCAGTGTGGAGGATAAATGCAGGATTTGGGCAAACAGGCCATTTTGCTCCAGTCACAGTCACTTCCCAGATTTCCAGCTGGGAGAAGAGTTCCCTTCCTGCAGGTAACTCTGGGGAAAGAGCATCTCACCTGAGCTGTGCCCACAGAGCAACCCCAGCTGGTGCAGACAAATTCTCATCTCAGCCACGCTGCACCAGTGAGAAAAGCCCCAAAACCCTTCCAAGGTTTTATTTTGTTTGCTCTCTGCTCAGTGAAAGTGGTGCAGGGATGGGAACCCCTCTGGACCCGTCACTGTGGATGGTTTTCTTCAAAGCCTGGCTCAGCCTTTGTGAAATCCCCCTCCTTGTTCAAAGCTGCTCTGTGGGAAGGAGGAACACCCAGCTCCCCTTCCTGCACAGCACTTCCCTGTACCCACAGTGAACTTTGCTTTAAAAGAGAAATAATTACAGAAAAGGGGGGAAAAAAATAAAAAATAAATAATAAAAAACCAAATCAAAGAGTTTTTCAGCAGAGCTGGCCTGACATGCTGAGCACCAAGGCTGCTGCTGGAAGGTAGTGCCAGGTTATTTACAGCTCTGGGGCTGGCAGGCAGAGGTGAAGTTTTCTCCTTTGGAGAGCAGGCCTGTAAAACAGGTTTGGGATGAAGGATCCCCTTTCAGCATGAAGGATGCTGGCTTCAAGGGGGGCTCTGGCTCTGCTGATAAATCCAGGGTTTTATTGGAATGTACAAGCTGCTGGGGAGAATTCTCACTTTTCAAGTGTCAGTGGTTATTACCCAGCCTCACAGCCCTTCCCTTGGCTAGTTTTTTGCACCAGTTCTGGTGCAAACTGTGAGTTTTCCTTTAAATCTGCAGCAGGAAGCGAATGCAAAGTGGATCTGGGGAGAGCATTAAAGGTTTGCTGGGTAAAATACGCAAATAGCACAGGGTGGGAAGTCAGGACAAATGTCTCTGTCTGAGTCCCTGTGCCTTTCACTCCTGTCTGCTCAGCAGGAACAGGGGCTGAGGGACTCTCACCCCAGGCTCCTGAAAAGTGGAAGATGCTGCTGTGTTCTGTGTCTGAGACAGAGATATCAGCCCTAACTAGAGGTGTCTGTGTTCTGGCTTGTTTGCATTCCTCTCCTCCTGGGCTGCACCGTCCCCGTCTGCTCTGTGAGACAGGCAGCGCTTCCCAATTCCACAGCAGGATCTTTCCCAGCTCCAAAAGCACAGCTCCTCTCTTCCCCACAGGCCCACAGCAAAGACAGGCTCATGGAAGAGGCTCAGGGCTGCATTAATGCTGCAGAACTCAAGGGCAGGTGGGCCTAAGCTTATTCTGGGACAGTTTTGTGCCAGGAGATCGCTGGGCAGCCAGGCTGGCAGTGCAACAAAAGAAACACCAATTCCGGAACCCTGACCAGTTCTGGAGCCTTGTCCAGTTCTGGAGCCTTGTCCAGTTCTGGAACCCTGTCCAGTTCTGGAGCCTTGTCCAGTTCTGGAACCTTGTCCAGTTCTGGAACCCTGACCAATTCTGGAACCCTGTCCACTTCTGGAACCCTGTCCACTTCTGAAACCCTGTCCAGTTCTGAAACCCTCTCCACTTCTGGAACCCTCTCCACTTCTGGAGTCACACAGCAGCCAGGGACAAGGAAATCCTTGCAGATAAATCCTGGACACCCAGCACTGTGTGAAAGGCTCTGGCTGGACACAGTTTTATTCTGGCCAAATTCATTCTGAATTAATTTGGAGGTTTTAAAGCCACTCTGGAGCTGCTGGGATGCCAAGCTGGGCAAGCAGGGCAGGGATAGGGGTGCCCTGACGTGGGGTTGTTGCTTATCCCTTCCAAAAGGGCAGCAGCACCAGCCACCCTCCCAATTTGTGGTCACATTCCAGCTGGGCTGATGTGATAAGGAGAGGTTGTTACACACCAGGGGCTTGGAAATATTCATTGCTCTTTGTGGTTCTTGCCGAGGCTCCACCTCTGGTGAATAAATCAGGGCTGGGAACAAACATTTGTAGGCAACAGCTTTCGTGCTAATTGTTTTTGTCTGAGTAAATGCTCGCTCGAGTTGCAACAAGATCCAACTCGTTGTCAGGAGAAACTGGCACATGTGCATGATTCATGTTGATAAATCCCAAATCCTTGAGGCTCAGCAGCAGCAGAGCTGGTGCAGGAGGACCTAAGGACTCAAGGACTCTGAGAGAGGAACCAAACACCATTTAAATCCCAGATCTCTGCTCATCCACGGTTGCCTGTTTAAAATCGAGGTGCTGGAGGTGTATCCAGCCCCGGGAGGAAGGATCTGAGCAGCTTTGCTTCCTCAGGAAGCAGCTGTTCCTCTCATTCCAGGGCAGGAACTGGACACCCCGGCAGAGAGCAGACACAGCTCAGAGCTCTGCAGTGCTCAGGGCTGACAGCAAAACCACGAGGCCAGAAAATTATGGAGCAAACAAGCCCTGCAGGAAGCTGGGAAAGGCTGGCTGAGACATGGAAGAGGCTTTGTCTGGTTTCAGAGAGGCTGCTAGCTGGAGATGACACGACAAGGAAAGAGCAGGGAAGACAGAGATAAGCTCTACACAAGATGCTCTTTCAGCCTGATGAGATAAATCTCCCCAGCTCTTTAGAAAGAGGAAAATTGTTCTTCCCATGAAGGGAACTCAAGGATTTCTCCCAGCAGGAACCTGTGTTCGCCTGGTCACCACATCAGAGCGCTGGTTTGGGGTTTGGGAGATCTCAGTGCCCTTCCAGGTTCTGGCTGGGTGGCTGCAGGCACATTGGTTCCTATCCTGATTATTTTACAGGTCTCCTTTGTGCCATCTCTCCTGCCCAGTTTCTAGGCCAGCTCCTGCTTTCACCACGGGGATGTGCAGCAACAAACGTGGTGAGCCCCTGATTTTTGCCAGAACAAGTGAAACACTCCTCATCCACCCAGAAAGCAAACAACAGGAGGCTTTAAACAAACAAAGGCAAAAGACATTTCATTAATGGAATCTCCCTGGATGTCCATCCTCTAAACCTGTTGCAGTAACACTTGAGGGGAAACGATCAGGTTTTGTGCTGCCACCAGGGTTTATTTCTTTTTTCCATCTGAGCTTCAAAAGACTCTTTTTGTAGGTGTGGCTCAACAGAAAGGAAAAGAAAAAAAATCCAAAACCTGATCTCACTCTAAGGAGCTGAGACAGCAATTTTCCACAGCTATCAGTGCCCACGAGGATTGATTTGACAGCTGGCACTGTGGGGCTCCTGCCCCTGAGCAGTGCCCACCTTTCTGTGGGTAACACCCCACCAACACCACCACAACTCCAGAACACTTTTTAAAAACTCAGCATTTAGGGCTTTGATTCAGCTTCTGCTGAAAGCCAAACCAGGTGTGCTGGAAACCAGGTGTGCTGGAAACCAGGCTGTCCATCCCGAAACGCAGCGCTGTGGGATCAGGAGAACAACAATCCCATGGAAGCAGCACCCAGGCAATTCCAGCTCTCCACTAAACACTTCTCATCCACCATCCCTGCATCCCGGGGTGACATCCCAGCCCTGAGATGCAGGCTGGGGAGCAAAGGCTGCAGTGTCACTCTGGGATGTGCAGAGCGCTGGGAACGGGAGGAATAAAAGGAGAATAAAAGGAGAATAAAAGGAGAATAAAATTACCTCTTTGCCTGCCTTCTCGATCTCCACTGTCACCGTGCTGTGGTTCTTGTGCTCCTGGAACATGCACAGGTAGCAGATGCACATCTGGTCCGTCTGGCAGAACAGCTCCATGGTCTTCCCGTGCACGGGGCATTTTCTGGCTTCGAAGTCCCTGATGGGATCCAGGAGCTGGTGGTCCCGGAAAGCGGCTCCCTCCAGGTGGGGCTTGAGGTGCAGCTCGCAGAAGGAAGCCTGGCACACCAGGCAGGACTTCACAGCCTTCTGCTTGTTGTCGATGCAGGAGTCGCAGAGAACGTCCTCGAGCTTCACGCGGGGCCGGGAGCCGGCGGCTCTGTCGCCCTTGTTGAAGGGTCTTCTCAGGTCTCCCGTCTCCACCAGAGGCAGGGAAGATTTCTTCAGCTCCCCCATCTGCCCTGAGGAGAACAAGGACTTCCTCCCTTCCCCATCGGCGGGCAGGAAGCTCTTTTTGGAATCCAAGGAGAACAGGGACTTCCTGAGGTCGCCCTTCTCCGGGAAGGACAGGGCCGGTCTCCTCATGTCCCCGATCTGGCCGCTGGCAAACTGCATCTTCTTGGAGTCTGCCGAGTCCATGCTGAAGTAGGTTGACCTCTTCTCGTCGGATGACTCCACAAACTGAATGATGGGCCTCTTCCAGTCACTCCCAGAGAACAGGGAGCTCTTGATTTGCCCCGTCTCCAACGCAGCACCGCCCGTGCCTTTTATAGCTTCTTTCTCGCCTCCGCCAGGGCTCGTGGCCTTCTTGGCTTCCTCTTCTTTTTTGGGGGCAGTTGGGCTCTTCACGTCCTCGGCTTTGCCGGCGGTGCCGTTTGTCCTGGCTGCGCTCCCCGTTTCCATGTCTGCACAGGGTCCCTGGCTCCTCTGCTCGCTCTCTGCTCCAGCCCCCGGCTCTCGGCCCCCTTCCAAGGCAGGCAGGCTCTACCTGGCCGTCGTCTCGGCGAGGAATGGCTCTGGAATGGCTCTGGAATGGCTCTGGAATGGCTCTCTGGAATGCGGGAAACCTTTGCTGCCCGAGTGACGCACCCGCGGCTCCTGCGAGGAGGAGCAGGGGGGAAGAAAGGAGGAAAGCAAAGGAGCAGACCTTGAAGGGATCACAAGCTCCAGCTGTGCAGTTAATTATACAAGGCAGTCCACACCCAGGAACATTCTTGTCTAACCAGGTTGGGGAGGAAGGGCTGTTTATATACATAGAAATGTCTCCTTAAAAAAAAAAAAAAAAAAAGAAAAGTAATGTTCATTAAGATGTAGCAACCAGTTCCACTGCTTGTTTCAAAAATAATTTGGCCAGCAGCTGAGGTTCCCTCCTCACAGAGATGGGCAGGGTCGGGGAGACCACGAGATGCCCAAGGTGGGTTTGTTAACTGGGTCATAGCCGTGCACCAAAATAATTAGGGTTGTAATTAAAATGAACGCCTAGAATAAAGCATTCTTCGACCAGGCTCCCCCCAGGGCTTGCTGCATTCAGGAGGGAGGAGAAATGCATGGTTAATACCGGCTTTAAACGGCCCTATTATCTTTATTTTGATTTTATTTTGGGTTTGTGCAAGGTCTGTCCATCTAGACCTGGAAATAACCCAGCCACGGATCAGAACAGGCAAAAAATTGGCTGGGCCTGCTTTTCCCACAGGCCACAGGATCTCCAGCAGATGAGTGGTAAAATAAAACCCCATTGTGTGCTCTGAGATAAAGGTTCAGGTGGATCCTATGTAGCTTTTCCCATAAATGTCCTCGGAACTGGAGCACACCTGGAAGAGGAACCATTTTGCATCCTGGATGGTCAAAACCTCCCTTCTCAGAGAAAAGAAGTGAAGAAGTTTTAAAAATAGACCTGTCTCTGGCAGCTGAACTCCTGGGAAATGTTCACTTGTTGGAATCACAGACGATTTCAGGAGAAAGAAAAGCTTTTTAAAAGCACTGGTGGATTCCAGTGACTTCTAAAGAATGAGGTTGATCTTCCTCTCACATCCCTTCGGATTGTACTCTGCATTTCAGTGAGATTTCTCTGAGAGGAATGCCCAGGGTGCAAATTAACCACGCCAGGGATTTGTGCTTAATTGAGTTTTCTCAGAACGCCCCGGTGGCGCTGCTGGAGAAGGTGATTTTTACCCGTAAAAAATCTCCTTAAACATCCACCAGGAACCCTCCCTTGGAAGGGGATGGAGTAAAAATCCAGGTCTGCAGCTTCCAGCTTTTTTTTTTTTTGAGGCAAAGCAGGAACAGCATAAATTCTGGATCTGATAGGAGAAGAGAGCCTGAGTTACAGACACAGTTTCTAAAGGCCTTGTCTGGGCAAAATGAGAGGAAAAAAAAAACCAAATTGAAATTTGTGTTCTCGGCCCCTGGCTCGTAGATCCAGCCCCTCTCACTGCCTGATTGTCTTTACCACTCTCTCTTTATGAAAAATGCCTCAGCATTCTGCATTTTTTCTGGATAATAGTTGTTGGGAAAGGGCATTTTTTTCATTATTAATTTTTTATTAATAGGCCTACAGGCTTCCATGAGTCAGAATTCATTCCCCAGCACAGGAAAGGGCAATGCCGTTTGTTAAGAGCCGATTTCATAAAAGAAAAATTTGACTGACACAAATGCATTTCTTTCCCCCTGGCTTGCTGGGCTGAGCTGTTCTTTAGAACATCAACAGTCCTGTAAGTCTCCAAGTAATTAAAAATACTGCAGGGTGGAGGCTCCTGTTCTCACGTGTACTCTGAGAGACTCAGCAGAGCTTCTCCAGCCAAGCTTAATCCTTGAGGAACAAAAAACATCCCAAGGAAGAGGTCTGGCTCGGATGGAGGTGGCCTTGGTTTGTTTTCCTGATGCTTTGATGAGATTTTGGTGCAGGTAAAGCAGAGGAAAGGTTAAGGGTTGGAGTTTTAGGTTTGGGTTTTACTGATGCAAATGCAGAGGAAATCCCAGAATCCCAGGATGGGTTGGAAGGGACCTGGAAATCCCGTCCAGTTCCAAACCTGTGCCATGGGCAGGGACAGCTCCCTCTGTCCCAGGCTGCTCCCAGCCCCAGTGTCCAGCCTGGCCTTGGGCACTGCCAGGGATCCAGGGGCAGCCACAGCTGCTCTGGGCACCCTGTGCCTCCCCAGCCTCCCAGGGAACAATTCCTTCCTAAATCCAACCCAAATTTCCCCTCTTCCAGTCTGAACCCATCGTGCTGGGGCATCTCCTGATCCAGAGTCCCTCTCCAGCTTCCCTTTGGATGCTGGCAGGTGCTGTGAGGTCTCCACACGACCTTCTCCTCTCCAGCCTGGACATTCCCAACCCTCAGCCTGTCCTCCAGCCCCCCCTTATCAACCTCGTGGCCTCCTCTGGACCTGCTCCAACACTTCCATGTCCTCCCTGTGTTGGGGAATTCACATTCCAGGTGCCAATTTGTGCACAAACCCACATTTTCCAGGCAATTTAGGAGCCAAAACGCGGCCCAGCCTGGACATCTCCTTATCTTTGCCCTTCCCAGAGGGTGGCTCCCGCTGTTTCCAGTGTGAGTTCATTTCTGCAGGAGCATCCCTTGGGATTTTTGGTGCCTGCCCAGGACAAGTGTCCCCTGCTGGGCGCTGTCAGGTCCCTGGCTGTGCCTGTGACTCAGAGCACACACCCACGGGTGGCATCTGCAGGGCCTTTCATCTCCAGGACTCGGCAGAGCTTTTCAAAGGTTCGCAAATTAAACCTGACAACACCTTTGCAAAATAGGTCTGGGCTGGTAACCCCACGTAGCAATTAGGGAAACTGAGGCATGCACTGGGGAGCTGGTGAATTTTTTCAGCAGCATGGAACTCTTTTTTCCCCCTGGAATCACCGTGCAGGCTTTTTGCTTTCTCTTATTTTTTATCTCTTGTGTTCCCTTATTTTTCATCTTTTGCATCCTCTTATTTCTCATGCTCAGCACCCCTCTAAATCCTTGCTCTTTTCTATTAATGCCTCCTGATGCTGCTGGTGTTGCTCAGAACCTCATTTTTGGTCACTCTGCCAGGAAGTTTGGGTGTTTTATCACTGGTACCAAAACATTTCCACTCTGCAATGTCGCTGCACACGGCCAGTGCCTGGCAAACCAATCTCCCCAGGACGAAAAAGTGAAAGAAACTGGGTCCACTTCAAACTCAATAGAACAGAAACAGTTAAGCCAACCCCGGGGCACTCCTTTAGACAGGCTCCAGAGCAGGTTTTCAAACAGCAGCGGGTGATGAAGTCATGGGGAGCCAGGGAGAGTGAGCTCAGCCAGCCGGTGATTCACCAGCCCTGGTTCTCACAGCTCCGAGCCCAGCAGGAGCAGGGAGCCTGCCTGGTGATGCCAGCCCCGTGCTCTGCCCGCCAATCCCTGCTGCCCTGCACATCCTGCATCTTCCCAGCCCTGTCTCATTTCTCCCAGCTGTGTGTGGAACCAGCACAGAGCCCCAGCCCTGAGGATGCCCAGCCCCGGGCTGGCTCTGCTGGGGGACAGCTCGGAGGTGGCTCCAGCAGCCCCGTGGGCACCGTTGGGCAATGCCAGGGCACCAAAGCAGCTCCCAGGGTGGCAGCAGAGCTGGCAGAACAAGTTCAGGGCCTCGTGCTGCTCTCACAGGGAGGAGGTTCAGGCAGCAGCACGTCCAGGGGGGTCAGTGGGGCTCTCCTGGAAGAGGGGGCAGCTCTGCAGAGACTCTGGTTTCATGGTTTGGGGTGGAAGGGACCTTAAATCCCATCCAGTTCCACCCCTGCCACATTCAGGGACAGCTTCCATTATCCCAGGGTGCTCCAACCTGGCCTTGGGCACTGCCAGGGATCCAGGAGCAGCCACAGCTGCTCTGGGCACCCTGTGCCAGGGCCTGCCCACCCTGCCAGGGAACAATTCCTTCCCAATGCCCCATCCAACCCCGCCCTCTTTTAGTGTAAAACCATTGTCCTGCCGTTATCTGTCCATATAAAAAGTCCCTCTCCCTGCCTTTTATAAACCTCCTTATTAATACTGCAAAGCCCCAGTGAGGTCTCCTTGGAGCCTTCTCTTCCCCAGGCTGAGTTTAGATGAGACAGACTCGGTTTAGATGAGACAGACTCGGTTTAGATGGGGTAGACTCCATTTACAGGGCCTAAGGTGAAGCTCAGATGTTTGTGATGGTGTTGCCATCATCTGTGTGCCTCAGATTCGGGGATGAAGGGAGGGGAAGCTGAACCAGCAGGATTAAGTAATTTGGGGGATGAATTTGGTTCCGTTCTGGTCAAGTCCTGGTCAGGATTCGGCTTCCTACAGCAAGGCTTGGCCTTTTAGAGTGTTGTGAGCATCCAAGGAGCTCCTCCAGGGTTACCACCCAGGCCAAGCACCCTTCCCAGGGCGTAAACCAGCCCTGCAGGCTACGGGCAGGACCAGAGGGAGCCCTGGCTTCTGGCAGAAGGTGCAGGCAGGACGTGAGTGCCCCGCTGTGCAAGAGCGGTACCCGGAGAGCGTGCGGGAGTGGGAGAGGAACAGGAGAGGAGCAGGAGTGGGAGAGGAGCAGGAACAGGAACAGGAGAGGAGCAGGAACAGGAGCAGGAGCAGGAGAGGAGCAGGAGCAGGAGAGGAGCAGGAGAGGAACAGGAGCAGGAACAGGAGAGGAGCAGGAGCAGGAACAGGAGAGGAGCAGGAACAGGAACAGGAGAGGAGCAGGAACAGGAGAGGAACAGGAGCAGGAGAGGAGCAGGAGAGGAGCAGGAACAGGAGCGGGAGCAGAATAAGGAACAGGAGAGGAGCAGGAACAGGAGCAGGAGAGGAGCAGGAACAGGACAGGAGCAGGACAGGAGCAGGAACAGGAGCGGGAGCAGAATAAGGAACAGGAGAGGAGCAGGAACAGGAGAGGAACAGGAGCAGGAGAGGAGCAGGAGAGGAGCAGGAACAGGAGCGGGAGCAGAATAAGGAACAGGAGAGGAGCAGGAACAGGA
>VXAC01003299.1:559466-572436 GCA_013399225.1 Rhipidura dahli | reverse complement strand
TGCCTTTTTCTTGGAATGTCGGGTAAATTCTTTGGGAGCTGCCTCGGGGAGGGGGAATGGCAGCTCGGCTTCTTCTCTTTGGGGGGGATGTAAACAGCGCAGGGCTGCTCCTCTTGGTCCTTTGCTCTGCTCCTGAACACCCTGAGCGGGCAGTGCCCCCCCTGCTCCCCACTGCCGGCATCCCGGGGTGGGCTCAGGGTGCCCGGCAAGCCCCGCTGGGTGTTCCATGTGCACAGAGGTTCTGCTGGGGGCTACACGGAGGTCAGGGCTGTTCCAGCTGTGATCCCCCAAAAGATTTGGGGAGCGGGACACGCTGGGATCGATGAGGATCCAGCAGGGTCCTCAAGGGAAGGAGTTCAGAGCCAAGAGCGCGGGGCTCGGGGCTCTGAGTTCAGAGGCACTGCTCGGGTTTGGGTTCCTTGATTTCCTTTTCCACCTCCTTCTCCCCCCCTCCTCCGAGGGAGCTGCCGCAGCTGGATCCCAGCAGGCACTTTTCATTCCCTGTTAATGAGAAACTCCTGCACTTTGTCCCTTGAAACGGAGCCACGTTCTCCACGTGGTGCTGGGGTTACAGCCAGAGGAGAAGGGGAGAAGTGGCTCCTGTCCTACCGGCGGGTCCGGGGCTGGGCTGGGGGAATCGGAGCCATCCGTGGCAGGGAATGGGAATCCATCCCCTTCCCACCTCCCCCAGCCCCAGCCTGGGCTGTGATAAGCACAGCAGACACGGAGCAGCCCCCAAATCCTGGCTCAGGGACTGCTGGGGTGGTGTCCTGGAGCTGGACAGTGGGGATCATCCCTTCCTCACCTCCTGGAAAATGGGGATCATCCCTTCCTCACCTCCTGGACAGTGGGGATCATCCCTTCCTCACCTCCTGGACAGTGGGGATCATCCCTTCCTCACCTCCTGGGAGGGCTGGGCTGGCGTTTTCCCAGGGGAGCAGCTTTTGGGCAAGGCCAGGGAATCCCAGCTTAGTCCCAGAGGCAGATCCGGGAGTGTCCCTCCCGGGAAGGAGGGAAAGGGAGATTTCCATTGCCCTCCCGGTGCCCCAGGCCCTGCCTCCCTCCCGCTGGGTTTAATGTCTCTTATCTGCCGCAAAAAGGGATCTCTTTCCTCGCTGATAGAGACGGGAGTGTCCTGATCCTCCCGTGGCTCCATCCCAGCCAGGAATTGGCGTTCTCTGGGCACTCCCGGCGCAGGAGCTGTGACGGGAAATGGGGTGGGAGATTTCTCCGCTCCATTAATCCTGGGAATCCTGGGCTGCAGATTTGCTTAGGGCCAAGAGGAAATTCCTCACCCACCAGCAGCAGCGGGAGGGATCCTCTCCAGCCTGGCACTTGGGGCTCCAAGTCTGCAGCAGTTGGCACAAACAGGAGCATCCTGGGTTGTCCTCAATCGATCCCTGAGCTCCTGCCACGCTGCTTTGGGCACACAAAGGAGGCTTCCCGCTGGCAGCTCTGTCTGATCCCAGCTCCTGTGCCCTCCTGTGCCTCCTTTCCTGCTGCTTCTGCTTCCCTGAGTCACTGCCTGGCAGTGGAGCCCACTGGTTTTACTCTGCACAAAGACACATCCAGAGTCACCAAACCTCTCCAGCCTCTGGAGTATCTGAAATTCAGAGTTTAGGTCGATCATGAGGGAGGCTTGGGAGCTCTGGGATGTGAGGCTCCGTTTTTTGGGGTGGCTTCTCAAGAGGTGCTGCTGATTTCCCTCACCTGCCACAGAAAGGGAAGGCAGAAGCTGGGCTGGAGGCAAGAAGAATATCCCCAGTTCTGGAGGCTTCTCAGCTTTTGCATTCCTGCCTTCCCCACCTCCTTAAAGGGGAGAGGCCGAGCAACAGGAAACTCTCAGACAGCTGCGATTTTTCACCAGAACCTGACAAAATGCCTGAGCTTTGAGGTGGGTCATAAAAATGATCCAGCAGCTGGGCTGGGCTGCAGGGGAGCAGGGAGAGCTCAGAGAGCAGGGCGGGGGGAAGCCCCTGCTCTGAAATAATCAGGAGAGAGACAAAAAAAATCAAACAAACAAAAAAACACCCACAAAAACAACAACAACAAAAAGCCAAAAAAAAACCTTTGGAAAGACCGACTGGAGGTACAGAAAATATTCCTGTAAATTGTGGTGCTGTGCCCAGCTGGGGAGCTGCTGTGGTTTTTTTCCCCACTGGTGTGGGAGCAGGGTAAAAGGTCATCTGGAAGAGTTTGGTTTCCTTTGCTGGCCTCATGCTTCTCCTGCTTTTATCTGAGGGGCTGGGGCCAGGCGAGGAAGGGATTATTCATTGGTCCATCCCCCAAACGCCACATCAGCAGCAGAACTGCAGGATGACCTCAATGAGGAACAGATTGTCCCTTGGCCCACCTCCATCTCGCTGCCTGTGGGGACATCAACCTCGAGCTGGGGAGAGAGAGATCAGCGAGGGTGGGCTCATCCCGGAGCCACGTGTTGGGAAAATGTCAGCAGGGCTTGGGAGCTGGAGAGGGGTTTGGGAATTACAGCAGGGTTTGGGAATGGGAGCAGGGTTAGGGAGCTGGAGAGGGGTTTGGGAATTACAGCAGGGTTTGGGAATGGGAGCAGGGTTAGGGAATTACAGCAGGGTTTGGGAGCTGGAGAAGATTTTGGGAATTACAGCAGGGTTTGGGAATTACAGCAGAATTTGGGAGCTGGAGAAGGGTTTGGGAGCTGCAGAAGATTTTGGGAATTACAGCAGGGTTTGGGAGCAGCAGCAGGGTTTGGGAATTACAGCAAGGTTTGGGAATTACATCAGGGTTTGGGAATTACAGCAGGGTTTGGGAATTACAGCAGGGTTTGGGAATTACAGCAGGGTTTGGGAGCTACAGAAGTGTTTGGGAGCTGCAGAAGATTTTGGGAACAGAAGCACTGAGTTTGGGAGCTGCAGAAGGGACTGCAGGAACGGGCACAGGAAGGATTTTATTCCCTCATCCCAAATTCGATGTCTCACTGGCATCACCCAGCAAGGATTTCCACCCAGTGCCAGTCCAGAGCTGCTGTTGAGGAGAAGCTGCACCGAGCCCTGGCCCTGAGCTGCTCTCCCTGTGCCCCAGGCTGCCCAGGCCCAGCTCGTGTCCTCAGTGAGCTCAGAGTGTGTCTGTCTGTCTGTCTGTCTGTCTGTCTGCAGTGTGTGTGGCTCTCAGAGAGGAGCAGGACCAGGAGCANGGAGCTGCAGAAGATTTTGGGAATTACAGCAGGGTTTGGGAATGGGAGCAGGGTTTGGGAATGGGAGCAGGGTTTGGGAATTACAGCAGGGTTTGGGAATTACAGCAGGGCTTTGGCGTTACAGAAGGGCTTGGGAATTACAGCAGGGCTTGGGAATGGGAGCAGGGTTTGGGAGCTGGAGAAGGGTTTGAGAGCTGCAGAAGATTTTGGGAATTACAGAAGGGTTTGGGAATTACAGCAGGGCTTGGGAATTACAGCAGAGTTTGGGAATTACAGCAGAGTTTGGGAATTACAGCAGGGTTTGGGAATTACAGCAGGGCTTGGGAATTACAGAAGTGTTTGGGAGCTGCAGAAGATTTTGGGAACAGAAGCACTGAGTTTGGGAGCTGCAGAAGGGACTGCAGGAACGGGCACAGGAAGGATTTTATTCCCTCATCCCAAATTCGATGTCTCACTGGCATCACCCAGCAAGGATTTCCACCCAGTGCCAGTCCAGAGCTGCTGTTGAGGAGAAGCTGCACCGAGCCCTGGCCCTGAGCTGCTCTCCCTGTGCCCCAGGCTGCCCAGGCCCAGCTCGTGTCCTCAGTGAGCTCAGAGTGTGTCTGTCTGTCTGTCTGTCTGTCTGTCTGCAGTGTGTGTGGCTCTCAGAGAGGAGCAGGACCAGGAGCAGCCTGCCCAGGAACCCCTGCTCACTCCCAGGGCTGATCCCACCCCTGTGTGGATGCCCAGAGCCACATCCAGCCCTCATCCCTGATTTTGGAGCTGCAGAGGTCGAGCCCTCCTTTGGTGTCCAATCTGTCCCAGGAGGACAATCCCAAGGGATTTATTCCATCAGAAAAGAGGCTTTTTGCTGCTCTCACACACCTGGGAGCCCAGGGAAAGCAGGAGGCACCCACGTGGCAGTCTGGGTCTGGTGTGTCACAGCCCTCAGTCACCCATTTCCCAATTTCCAGCTCACTCACTCATTCCCAGTGTCCCACCTCATTCCTTCCAGCTCAGATCAGCCTGGGATTTAGGGGTTGCTCACGTCCTCGATTCCAGGAAATGGGTTCTGGGAGGTTTGGCTGGAGGAACCTTAAATCAGAGTGGGGACTCTGTCCTGGTCACCTCCAGCTGCTTGTTTCAAGCTCATCCCCACGATTTGATGAGAAGAAAATAATATAATTAATATTAATATCATTCACAAACCAATTCCCAATGGGTTTTAAGACCCCATTGACACAAATGCTGTCCCCAGGTGTCCATCTATCCATAAATACATTAAATTGACATTTTGGTTAGGTCAGGGTGGGTTTTTTTAAGCTGTTTGTCTCAGTGGCTGCTGAATCCTGCCTTAATGTTTCAGGAAGGCACAGGAAATATTTCCAGCTAAATCTGCCAGAAAAAGACTTGAATTTTCCTCCAGGCTGATTTTTGAACATAAATTGTTGGCGTTGGGGGTTTGGGGAGGGGGGTTGCTGCTTCCCAGTGAATTTCCACAAAATGGATCTTTTCCTTTGCTCTGGAAAAGAAATGAAATCCAGGCCACTGCAGATGCTCAAATGCCAAATGACTTCCAAGCACGAGAAAATGCTGGAATTGCAAGTATAAAACATATGGCACTTTGGAGGAAGATTGGAAGGGAAAAGCACAATGGTAAAGCTGAACTGAGGGTGTTTTATTATTCAGAATGAAAATACTTTCTTTTCACTAAAGGCAGCCAGAATTTTGAGCAGATCTGGTTCTTTTCTGAAATTGATTTTTTTTTTTTTTCTTTTCCCAAAGACAAACAGCATTATTGATTATGGTTGTTTGGATTGTGGCTGGGTTAGGTCAATTATTGCATCACTTAAGTGGAAAAAAAAAAAAAAAGACCTTTAGGAACTTATTTTATGTGTAAGTGGAGGGAAATGGAAACTACAAATGGGATTTTTCCAGTTGAAGGCAAAAATAGTCCCCACTGTGTCTGTCTGCAAATGCAGCAGATCTGGGACAGTTCTGCCTTTAAACACAAGAGGTGAACAGGGGGTGCAGAAAATCCCCAAATCCCATTTTCTCTTTGTTGCTTCACTGTACCCAGGAAAATCTGGGTCGGGAATGAGCAGGGGAGGGGGGGGAAATGTCAGGGCTGAGTTCTCCTGAGCTCCCACAAATTCCTGTTGGGCTGAGGATCCCTCAGAAATTTCCCTGGGAAATTCTGTGCTTTCCCCTGGTGTTATTTCCACCATTAACCCCACGAAACCATCCCAGTTTCGCTGCCCTGCCCTGGGAAATGTGGGTCAGAATAAACTGGGATTCAGCTGGGTGGGGAAGAGGAGCTCCCCTGACCCTTTTTGCAGCTGGAGCACAGCACCCCATTAACCTTGGCTGATTCTTTGGGGTTTCACTGCTCATAAACCTCTCCTGGTCCCCCTTCTCCAGCTCCTCTCCTTTTCTTTGGGCCGTGATTCTTCTCGAAATGTCCATTTTATAAATCACTTTAATTAGTTTTAGATCCTCCTGCTGTATTTATAGCGCTTGATTTAGGGTTCAGATTGCTTCCGTTACATCTCCTGCGTTGCTTTGATTTTATTTATGGCATTTTCTGGTGCATTTGCATTGCTTTCCTTAGATGGGTATCATTTTGGCTGGATTTACAGTGTATTTCTGCTGTTAGATTTATATCAGTTTAATTAGATTTATATCCCTTTCCGAATTTGAGGGCTTCGCCAAGATTTATAATATTTGTTACACGGAAAACTCACACCCTTTTTTTGTTTTAAAGGAAATTAACTCCACACTGGCATTGCTTTATTTGCTCTTTGGTCAGCCTCCCAATTAAAAAAATCACCATTTGGGTTTTTTTTTTTTTTTCTCCTCCCCTAAATTCCACAGGAATCATTCCAGCCTGGACTGTGCTGGTTGGAATGAAGCTCCCCAGCCAGCAGCAGCAGGGCTGCAGTGGGGAACATCTCCCTGCCCGGGTTCCTCAGGGGTGGAGGGACATTTGGAGAGGCAGCATTTTTATCCAGGGGATGGTTTGGGTTGGAAGAGACATGAAAGCTCCTTCCCTCCATCCTGGCTGTCCCTGGGGGCTGTTTGTTCACGTTTTCCCAGCAGGATGTTTGGTTTCTTCCATGGGAACTCAGAGCACTTGTTGGCTTCCCAGAGCTTGCCTGGTTTTATCTCCAAACACGCCGAGGGTGCTGAGCTGATGGACTTTAATGGACACTGACCTGGATCACTTCACTCCCAAAATGCAGCACGGAGCTTTCTGTGTGCCCAGGGACAGCGACACATTCCCTGTCCCCCAGCTGTGCCACTGGGGCTGGGCTGGGAGGGACACCTGTGGAGAATTCCATGACCTTCCCATCCCTGGAAGGTTTTCCCTCTGCCCACCGAGGGCAGCTTTCATAGGATCCCAGCATGGATTGGGTTGGAAGGGACCTTAAAACTCATTTTGTCCCACGAGCAGGGACATTTCCACTAAATCAGGCTGCTCCAAACCCCACTTTGAACATTTCCAGGGAAGTGTTCAAACACTTCTGAAGACTTTTTTTTTTTTAGTGGATTTTAACAGGATCCCTGTATTTCTGCAGCATTTGGGAGCCACACAGGCCAAGAGCTGAGTCTGGGAAAGGAAAAGAAAAAATTATTTCACCTCCCAATGCCTTCCTCCTGCCCTGTCCTCCTTTCTCTCTCTCCTGCCTCCCCCTCTTTGTGTTTGTTCCCTCTGTGAGCAGGACACGAGGCAGGAGGGAGGGGAGGAATGTGCTGCAGAGATCCTGCTGCTGGGTAGTTGAATCCAGATGTGAGGGGAAGGAGCAGGGCTGGAGCAGGAGGAAACAAGGAGCACCAAACCTGACTTAAACACCAAAGGAATGGGAATTCGACTCTTCAGGTACAACTTCTGCCCCCAGCAGAGGACAGGGGACCAAAAGGGGCACCTGCCCAAAGCTCCAGTGCCACAGGAGGCATCCACAGCCCTTGCTCTGCCCCACAGAGGAGCTTTTACTTCTGTAAGGAGCAGTGCTGGCCATGAGGGAGGTTTTCCCAATAATTTCTTTGTACTTCCCAAATCCACACCATCAGTGAGGACTCTGAATTATCTGCTGGCAGCCCAGAGCCTTCCACGTGATCCTTCCAGCTCTCACGGCCTTTCCAAGGAAGGGCAGCCCAATCCTGGCTGGGTGATCTCCACAGTCCAGGATTGCTCTCTTCAGGAGCCCAGCAAGGAATCCTCACCTGGATTGTGAGCAGTGCCACGAAATAATAATTCAGAATTATTTTGTGGCACTTCCCTCTTGCACCTGAACCAGGTCACGCCAGGCCTGTGCTCTTGAGTCCCTTCTCGTTAATTTATCCAGGAGAGAAGGGGCAGAACCCCTCCTGCACACCCCAAGAACTCTCCCACTGCTGCCCTTCCCCTTCTGCCCTTCCCACCCCCGCTGCAGCTGCATCGCTGAGTGTGGAATCCCAATTAACCTGCAGCTAATCAGGACAACATCTCTGGCCAAGCATCTGCAGCAGCTTTAGAGAACTCAATCAACTTCCCAGTGCTCTGCCTGCTCATTTAATTACACCCAGGCTGCTCAGCCCCTTAATTGCCCAGGACAGAGAATAGGGTGGTAACCAGGTCAGAGCCAGAAGATGCTGGGCATTGTTCTAAGCCACTAAAGCTGTTTTTCACCCCCATTCAGAAGCTGGGTTTATGTAATTGTCAAGGAAAGGAGGGCATTGAGGAGGGGCAGCAGGGAACACTCCAGTGGGATGCTGAATCGTTTTTAATTAATGAGAAATGACTCGAAGCCTGATTCTTTTCTGCAGCAGTCAGATCTCCACTGAATGCCACGACACAAATCCTTTCCCAGGGCTTCAGATCAAGCCATAGGTCCTTGGTAGTAATATTCCTTATAATAGCTGGGATTTAGTCTGCAAGTTGGGGGACCAGGAGAGTGAAAAAAAATCCAATTAATTCTCCCAAATAGTGATCCGGGGGGGCTGCCAGAAAGTGATTTCTACGAATCAATGGGGCTGCCAAATAGTGATCCATACGTCTCTGCCAGAAAGTGATCCCTTAAGTCAATGGGGCTGCGAGATTGTGAGCCACACCCCCAAAACCCCCATAACCCCTCCTCCAACTCCTAAAATCGCCCCAAATCCCCCCACCCCCTTTAAATCACCACCACAAATTGGGGATTTGGGGGGAGTTACAGGAGTTGGGAGAGTCCTGGGGGTTTTTGGAGAATTGAGAATTAATGAATACTGGGGTGGTTGGGGTGGCCCTGAGGAGCCCTGGGGAGAGCTGGAGGGTCCTGGGGAGCTCACCCTCGAGCATCAGAGAGCGTTTGAAGCCCGAGTTCTTGTTCTGGACCTTGAAGGTGCTGATGGCCCCAGCCTTGACCAGCAGCTTGGCCTGCTCAGGAGCTCTTTCAATTCTGTAGTGCTGGGAAACAACTGCAAATAGCTGGGTTTGTGTGTTCAGCTCCCCAGAACGCCTGCCCTGATTGAATCCTTCAGAAAACACTGAGGATTCTTTCGTGTTCCTTTAAAAGTAGTTTGGCACGAGAAATGAAGGATGGGAGATTAAAGAGCTCAAGGCAGAACATTTGGGTCTGACCCCCGACCTCCGTTACACCAACATGAGTTGGGATTAACACCAGAGTAACCAAAATGAGGAACTCGGGCACTGAGCAGGCAGTAAAGGCTCCTTCTTGGTGGATTTTAATTTGGAAGGCTTCAGATCTTTCGGGCTGATCTGGACAACTGCAGAGCACAAACAAAATTCTGGGTTCCCTCCCCATTCAGGGCTTCCCGTTGCTGCCCTGAACTCCATCAGTGCAGGCAGCTCCCGGAGTGCTGGAAGGAGCTCTGAGCGTGCACAGAGCTCTGCTCAGTGCAGGCAAGGAAACCAACCCGCTGGGGCCAGGTCAGGGGATTAAACTGTGCTGATCCACAGGCAAAACCCCTCCATGTTCAGCTCCCTCCTGCTTCCCAGCCCCATCCTGCTTCCCGGCTCCATCCTGCTTCCCAGCCCCATCCTGCTTCCCGGCTCCATCCTCCTTCCCAGCTCCAGCAGGGCCAGGAGCTTGCTGTTTCCCAAGTCTGTTGGCCCTCCTGGTGTGTCCTGGGAGAGCAGAACCCGGTGTTAAACCCCTGCCACTGCCAGCCCCAGTGTTAAAGCCCTGCCACTGCCAGCCCTGGTGTTAAACCCCTGCCACTGCCAGCCCTGGTGGGTGCAGAGGCTTTGGAGCTGCTCCATCCATCTCATCCATGCCCTGACCAAGTGCACAGCTCATTAGACACGGCTTAATTAACCACCTCACAGAGGGTTTAGGCTGGGCATTTAGGGCTCGTTGTTGCTGTTGGGGTATGGCTCAGAGCTCCTGCCTGGCTGGGCCCTTTCCCTGAGAGCAGGGAAGCTCCTGCACTGAATTTCTGCCCATTTCTGCCACGGCAAAGGCGACTTGGGATGGCAGAGAGGCCTTTTTGAAGAAGGAGAGGCACTTTGGAGGGCCTGGGGCTGCTCGGGGAAGCGCTGTGGGTGTAGGTTCAGTGCTCTGAGGGGAGCCACAGGGGTGAAGCTGTTTCTGCAGCAGCAGAGCTGTGTGGGACTGAGAGCTGCCGAGAGCTGTGGGGCTGCACCTGCCCCAGATCCCCCTGCAGCCACCCCAGACAGGGGATGGGAGAAGGGGTTTTGCCCCTCCAAAGGTCTCTGGCAGCAGAGCAGCTCCCAGCAAGATGCTCTTCCCTATTTTTCAGCCTCCCCCATCCCAGAATCACCCAGATAATTTCTGAGAATAAGCAGCTGGTTCCCAACAAACCTCACCCCTCTTTGATGTGCTGTTGTGGTGGTTGGGATGCTCTGGTTTCATGCTCATAATAAGCAGAGCAGCCACAGAGCTTTACTGTAAGCTGATGAGAAAGCAGCAGTAATTATTGCTCTCTCCTGCATGGGAAGGGAGACTTTGGATGTTAATGGCCTCTGGAGTATGGGCTGATTACTCACTTTGGGGTGAAACAGCAAAGGGAAAGGGCCTTCACTTTCTCTGCTCTTAAAAGCTCCTGTGCTCAGGAGGCTGGGCATCCTGACTGCATGAAAGATATTTGGATTAAGAGGGGAAAGGATGATTTATTTTATTTTATTTTATTTTTCCTTGTATTGTATTGTATTGTATTTTATGGTATTTTATTTTATGTTTTCCTAGGTGGAGGGGTACAACACCACCCAGGTCAGATGCATTCCTGGGATGGGTGAAGGGAGAGGCTGGTGCAGGAATTTCTGCATCACCCCTGGCAGCATTCTCACGACAGACGAGGTGGCTACAAACATTTTGGTTTGCCTGGGAAATCTGCATGCAGGGAAGGCTCTTGCAAGCAGAGCTTGGTGTGGATGCTGCAGCACTGCTCACACTCTGCTTTTCCCTCTCTTGCCAGGGCTGCGGGCAGGTCTCTGAGTCCAGCCTTAGTGAGGCATCGATCCCTTTGTAGTTTTCCAAAGTGCCAGCGTGACATGGAGCTTCTGTAAACAAAGTTCAGAGGTGAGGAAGAGGCAGGGAGGATTTGTAGCTTGACCAGATTTTCCCTGGGGGTGACAGAGGCACCGAGGCAAGCCCCGTGTCAGAGGCAGTTCCCTGCTCCCAGCACTGGGAACTTCACAGCAAAGCTCAGCCAGGATTTCAGCAGCACTTTGTTCCCCCTTAACCTCCTTCTCAGTCGTGGCTGAGGTATTTTAATGGAGGTTTTCTCCCAATGTGCTCACATACCAGAGAACCCCAGCCCAGATCATTAATGTTCAGTCAGACCGAAGCTGCAAGGGCCACGCTGGGCTGGGGGAATGTTCCCCCTCCCCTGGGGTTCAGGAAAGGTTCCACCCATGCAGCTGCCCCACAGGAGCGAACAGCAAAGCTAAGAAAGGCTGGCTGACACCAGTAAGGCACTGGTTTGGCCACTCAGACCTGTCCCAAAGTCTCGGAGCTGCACTTGCTCCTCAGGAATCCTGTTCAGTGTCACCTGCTGACCACTGCCTCCCTTGGCAGCTCCCAGTCCCTTTCCCATCTCAGCAAAGCTGTTCCTCCTGTGCTCCCCGATCGCTCCTCTGCTCTCTCCCAGACAGCTCCTTGCTCTTTAACTCTGTTGCCTGCCAGCGTTTTTAATCCCCTTCCAGTATTTCTTATCTGTGCGTCCATTCACTCCTGGCACTGGGATCAAACCCACCGTTCCCAGGTCAGGGGTGCAATCTCCAGGAGGACTCCAGCATTCCTGGCAAGCTGGGGAAGAGCTGGCTGAGCCAAACTGCTGATTTCCTCTGCTCTGGGAGGAAAATAACACCAGGGCAGCTTTGCACAGCGAGGGACAGCCCCGAATCACCCCTCACACCCCAGGATCCAGCGGCTCAGATAAAACCCCAGTGCCCCCGGTGCCACCGGGATGTGGATTCCAGGTTTGGGATGAGAAGAACCCTTTGGAATGGGATTCCTCCAAGGGTTGTTTGTGCCCGCTGACCTCCTGGCGCTCTTCCCTGCTGGGATCCTCCTGGATTTCGCATAATCTCCTCTGAATAAATTCTCTGTGTGAGTGGGGCCTTCTCCTCTGCAGCTTTTGTCAGGAGGATCTTGCTGTGCGTTCCTACCTTGTGGGCCCTCCCTCTCTTTTTGTACCCGAGCTGAGCCATTGCTTTCCTCCCTCGTTTGCACCTCTTAACTTTTCCTTCTCTTATTTTTAGCACCGCTATTGTCCTAAAAAGCCTTTCGAGGAGCCAATTTTGCTTGAGGGAAGCTGTGAAAATTTAGGGTTAAAGCTCGTGTGAGGTCACGGAAAAAAGCACTATTTGGACAAGAGTGCTCTCCCTGTCTGGAAGCGTGGCTTTAAATGCTTGTTCCTATTTATTTCTGTGCTCCTCCTCGCAAAGCTCTTTCTCCGAGGCCCTGATCCTGCTGCCACAGTGACCTTTGTGTTTGCAGAGAGACCTTTTCAAATCAAAGGGGCCCTTCAGCAGCATCTGCCCCATCTGGAAATGATCACAGAGCCGGGAGGGTGAAGGGCAGACCGGGAGCGTTCGGAGGGTGAGCTGCAGGCTCTGAAGTGACACAAGTCCCTCATGCCTGGCAGAGAAGCTTTGAAGGTGTCCCAGTTCCATCCTCAGGGGCAGGGATGCCTCCAGCACGGCTCACACCAGACCTGGGGCACTGGGAGCCTGAGCAATCACATCAATAGCGTTCGATTTGCAGCAAGAACGCGTTCAGAAAACTCTGGGTGTATTTAATTGTGGCTGCCCCATCCCTGGAGGTGTTCAAGGCTGGGATGGATGGAGCTCTGAGCAACCTGGGCTAGCGGAAGGTGTCCTTAAGATGGGGGTGGAACTTTAGNCAGGTGACGGAGGAGAGCCTGCAGGCCGACAGCGGGGCCGACTGCGTCAGCCTGGAGCTGCGGGCGGCCGACGGAGCCCTGGTCACGCTCACGGCGGATTTCAGACAGGTACGGGGAGGGGGAGAGCATCGCCGGGGCCGGGAGGGGGGGATTCGGGCAGGGAGCGAGCNCTTCCAACCCCAACCATTCTGTCACCCCATGATTTGAGCTGGGCTTTGCCTGCCTCGCATCTCCTTTGCAGCCAGCTGGGGAGCCAGGGTAAAAACCACAGCGGGAATGCGGGGGAGCAGGCAGGAACAGAGCCTGTCTCCGTGCGGGAGATGGATCCGCGTGTGCGCAACTGGAGCTCTGGACGATGGCTCCTCCTGTGCGGGGCTGCGGATGCTGGACCCGCGTGTGCGGATGGTCCATCGGGTCTCCGGACCGCGGATCCACGTGCGCAGCCGGAGCTCGGCCGCCTCTCGCCGCTCCCCC
>VXAC01003299.1:538575-559233 GCA_013399225.1 Rhipidura dahli | reverse complement strand
CATCGCCGGGGCCGGGAGGGGGGGATTCGGGCAGGGAGCGAGCGGGGAGAGCATCTCCGGGGAGGTGGGGTAGGGACGGAGTGAGGAGAGCATCCCCGGGGAGCTGGGAGCGGTACGGAGCCGGGGAGAGCATCCCCGGGTCCCGCGGTGAGTCCCGGCGGGGCTGGAGGAGGGCACAGGCTGCGGGATGGCGGCGCTGGCCCCTGGCACCTCGCGGGAGGGTCGGGTCAGGGCTTTTTGTGCACTCTGTGAGTGCTTTTTGTGGGAAGGGCGCTGGGGATGGCGATCCTTCCCGTCCTCCTTCCAGATCCGAGTCCATCCCAACTCGGAACCGGGAAAATCTTATCTGGGGCTCCAGGAGCCAGCACCGTTTCTTTCAGAGGGATGGAATTCCCTCGAAATGCGCAGGGAAAAAAGTCCATCCATGCTCTCGCACCGTCGGGGGCTTTGTCTGAGCTCTCCCGCCCAGCTCCAGCACAGTTCACCCGGCTTGCTGTCCCCACCGGGGTCAGCGCTGTGAGCCGGGCTGCAGCCACGCTGGAAGCAGCTGCGCAAAGACCCCAGGCAGCGCTTTCCCAGCTGAGCAGGGCAAGGACGGGCAGCGCTTTCCCAGCTGAGTCCAGCAGCTCTGATGCTGCTCCGTGCTGAGTTGTGAGCAGCAGCACAGTTTTGCACAGTTCTGCTCAGTTTTGCGTGGCAGGCTCAGCACAGCCGGGCATGGAGCGGGGTCGGGGCAGGAGAGGCTGGGCTGGGGAGGTCTCGGCTCCCTGGCTCCGCTGTGGGGGTGTCCATGCGCTGGGACATCTCTCTCCGTGGTGCCACGGGGCACAGTTAATTCCTTAGGTGGGCTCCTGCTGCTTTTGGGGGCTGGTGTTTGACTGACAACAGCCCGCAGTGCAGGGAGCTGATGCTGCTGAGCTGCAGCCCCAAATCCCACATGTCCCACGGGCACGGAGATTGCCGAGCCCGGCTGGATGCAGGGAACTTCCCGCTGCCCAGGGAAGAGCAGTTTGCCCGGGATGGCACGGCTGTGTTAACTCGTTCCAACCCCCCATGCCGCCTGTTTGCTCAGGTGGACTTTGCTTTGCAGCAGGAGGAAGCTCAGACCCAGGAGATAGGAAGGTGTTGTGTCCCAGCCTGCTGTGAACCTTGGAGCCTTTTGCCAAGGATTGTTCTGGTGCCTCTTCCCCTTTCAGTCTCCTCTGGATGTCCTTTTTCCTCTCTGAGGTGCCAGCAGAAGCCGTGGTGATTTTGGAAGTGGTGGCATGCTCCAAATAACTCCAGCACATGTGCAGGGAAGCAGCCCTGTGACTCCTATTAGAGAAAATATTCATTAATTGCAAGCCATGGGCACAGCAGGGAAGGGAAGGGAGGGAGGAAGGGCTCTGGAGCCTGCGGATTGCAAACTTGCACATTCCCAGGCGAGGGAGATCCAAACTCACTACAGATCCTCTGGGTAGGTCCTTTGGGAACCTGGGGTGTGACCTGGGGGCTGCTGCTGTGCTGAGCTGGTGATTTTTTCAGCATTTTTCACTTGCTTCAGCTCTTCTTGAGAGCTCAGAGCTCAGCCACAAACCCGACTGAGCATGTGTTAGTTCTTCTCTCCTCCCCATCCTTATTTGAGCTGAGTTTCTTCTGGGTTTGGGGTTCTCTGGAGGTGCCTGGAGTCCACAGGTTAAATCCTGAGCTGCTCAGCCTCTGCTGGAAGCGACGGTCCCTGGAGGGCTCTGCAAGCATCCGACTTGCAGAAGTGCATTCCTCCTAATCCTCAGTTTCAGAGCAGCTGGGGCCTGACTCTCCCTGCTCCTCGGCTTTGCTGGAAAATAGCTGGGAAAAGCCAGGGGAACATAAAGGAGCAAGGAGCTGGCTTTGTGGTGTGGTGAGTAATGTGTGAGCAGGCAGCAGCCTGGCCGGGCTTCCCCCTCTGACCTGCTGCAGCTGCACCCAGACAGTTCCCTGCTCTGCCCCGGTGCTGCTCTCGCTGGAATTGCACAACTTCTCCCCCGCACTGAAGGTCGTGGGGTTCTGAGCGTTCCCAAAAGCAGCTGGGTGTTGATCTGCTGCCCTTGAGCCTGATGGTGTGGTCATGCTGTGGCCAGGATGCTGGGGTTTTTCCACAAACGATTTTTTCCACTCCTCTGGCTTCAACTGCAGGGGGTTCATCCAAAGTCAGGGGTTTATTTGCTGGGTTTTTTTTATTATTTTTTGACTCTGCTGGCAATTTGTGGTTGCCAGAGCAGGGGCTGGAGAAGAAAGGAGCTAAATGAGATCATTGTTCATTGCTCTGCTCTGACTCTGGTGGGACTTGAGCAGTGCCTGGGGCTTCCTCAGTGCTGGGATTTTCATTGCTCTTCCACCCCTGCCTGCCCTCCAGAGCTGAACCTGGAGGAGCTGTGTCCTCAGAGCACACCAGGTCATTTTTCCCATTTAGAGCAGCACAAACTGGTCAGTGCGAGTCCAAACTGGGACTCGGCATTTTCTGGGCAGAGCAGGAGTGACCCTTTCTTTTCTTGCCCTTTAAAAGAGGAGAACGAGAACATTTCTTTTTCTGTGGTCAGGCACAAAATGTGTTGCAAAAAATAATGAGGGGGGCTGAGCAGCCCTGAATGTTGTGTCTGATTTGAGAGGAGAGATGTTGCTGGTTGTTAAAACACTGAGAACAAAGCGGGTGGGTTTATTTCGAGGTCAGCACAAAGATACGGAAAAGTTTCTCTTCCCTTTGGATTGCTGGAAAAGTTGGGGTTGGAAACAGAAGGGAGTGTTTTAACCCTCACACTGCCAGTCTTTGGGAGTTCTTGTTGCTAAAGCTGTTGTGTGATGTTTTGGGGTGGTGGTGTCAGAATTTCCTCATGCCAGGGGCCACGTGTTACGTGACAAATCACCAACTGACACAGGAAAGCATCTGACCACAGATTTTATCTGGGTGATTTGGAAAGTAGATTATTCTCTGAACTGAAAGTAGAAAAAGAGGGACATTCATGACCCTGTGGGAGGGCTCAATAAAACACCCTGGTTTTTGTTACTCTGACTTCTATCTAGAACCTTATTGCTCTGAGAATGTGCTTTTTTCCCCCCTCTCCCAGCACATCCTTGATGTGCCTTTATAGATCCCTTAATACAAAACACCAAAATTCTTCTTTCCAGCCATTTTCAGAGAGAGAGAGAGAGGGGTTAAAAACCATAATCCCCGCCCATTCAGGGTAGCTCAGCTGGCTGGACCCCCGGTCTGGATGCAACAGCAGGCTCCCTGTGCTGTGCAAACACATGGAATTGTGGCAGGCTGTGCCTGTTCCCTGGGGCAGAGGCTGCTGTCACCCCACAGCCCCAGCAGCATGTCCCCTCTGCCTGTGCCACTGCAGAGACAAAAATGGGGTCCCCACAGCAGCACTGATGCCCTTGGGGGAGAGAAGTTTGGCAGGAACGCTGAAGGGGTTGCAGGGAGGAAGGCGCTGGAATGATTTATTTCCCTGGGAACTGGTTTGCTCCTCTCGATGTGGAATCGTTGCTGGGCTGGGAGCTGGACCACACAGGCTTGTGAATCCCAGCTGGAATAAACCCCAGGCAGGGGGAGGTTGAGCTGCTCTCAGTCCCTGGCTGAGGACAGGGTGAGGAGGGGAAGGAGTTCCATGATTTCCCTGCTCCTACTTGGAAGTGCCTTTGCTGGGGACAGGCCACCCTGGGATTTTGGGAGCTGGGAGCACTGATTTCTGTGCTGCCTCGAGGAGCTGCTCTGGCCTTGCTGCAGGGCTGGTTGTTCCCCATTTGACACCCAAAGCCCAGCAGCAGCTGTCACTGCACCCACTCAGGGCCGAGGATTCCCCACACCCCTGCCCTGAGTTCACCCGGAGAGTCCCCGCTCTGCTGGGACTTGTTCCCTGCTGGGAAATTCTGCAGGAACCCAGAGCTAAAGGTGCTGTTTGCTGCCTTGGCTGGGTACCCACCTTGGCACTGATTCACTGCTTTTCCTGCCGGGAAGGTGAGCAGGCTGGGGAGGGGAAGGTGCTCTCCGAGGGGGAAAAGCTTTGGTGGCTCTTTCCCTGTGGTGTCCTTTTGAGGCAGCGTGGTTTGGTTCTTGCTCCACCTGAGGCTGCAGGGAGAGCTGTGCCAAAGCCAAGCAAGGATTCAGGATAGAGCAGGGAGAAGAAAACATGGATTTTGCTCAGGACAGGGTGGTCACTGCAAGGTCCACTTTGGCTTTGCTCAGAGCCAGGTAAAGGTGGGATTTCTTGTGCCACAGGAGCCAGGTCCTTGAGAAAGCAGCTTTTTTTTTTCAAGCTGTTTTTTGGCTGTTTCCATGCTGGCAACCCAGCCCATTCCTGCCTTTCCCAGTGCATCTCCCTTGGTGTCAACAAATGCTCTGGAAATCCCTGACACCTGGAGTTCAGGCAGAGGGAGTTGTGAATTCCTTGTCTGCATCAGCCCTGAGGAGGAAGGAGTCTGCTGGCTGAAGGCTAATTCTTAAATAGACGGATCAGGAGGATTAATCAGCTGCTCAGCACGTTCTCATTTTACAGAAATTGCCTCCAACCTGGGAAGTGCTGCACTGTTTTTAATCTCCTGCCTGTGGAGGTTTTCGGCCTGAATGCAAAACGTGGCTATCCCTGCTTGCTTTTCCCAGACTGTTCAAAGGGAATTAGAATTAAATCCGCAGCTGAGGAATATGTCAGAGTCAGCTCCTGGTTTTAGTCCTCTCATCCATGGGCCCTGCACACCGTGGGAGCTCCCAGCTGGAAGCTGGAAGGCAGCTGGACTAAATGTGGATGGGGAATGTGGGTCGTTCCAGTGTCTCAGTGGGACACCTCCCCATTAAATCTCTCCAAAAAAAGTAACGATTCCATAGCAATTTCACTGGAATTTTTGGTATCTCTTTCTTCCCAAGCCTCCTCAGTGCCCTGCTCTTCGTTGTGCAAACAATTGCAGCAGCAAGATGATTTCTGCAGTCCTGGGGGTGGAAATGGTGTCCTTGCAGCTGCCCAGATGTGCACTGAATGGCATTCCCGTTGTTCTCCTGGGCACGGAGAAAAGGCAGGGATTAAAGAGTGGGCTCTGTGAGCAGGAAAGCTCAGCTGGAAAAGAGAAACGCTCCCTTCTGGAGCAGAGAGGGGCCAAGGTGATGAGAGCTCAGGAGGAGAGGGATCTGAGCAGCTGGCACAGCTCTGCCTGCTGCTCTCCAGCCACCAGTACCTGTGCAGCTCTCCGTGGAGGGGGATTTTGGCTGCCGGAGCTGCCAAAGGCACCGACTGCTCTCCCTGCTCCAGTCCCTTGGAGAGGGATGGGCTGGCACCAAGGGGTGGCAGATTCCCACAGAGGAGCCAGAGGCAGAGGGATTGATCCCTGCAGAGAAATGAGGGGTTGATGCCACAGCAGGACACAGGGAGGCTCTGTTGTTGACCAAGGAATTCTGTGGCTCCATGTGAAGTAACTTCTGAGTGATTTCCAGGCTGGTTCTGGAAAGGACTGTAACACATGTTGTGTAAAATGACAAAATTAGTGACCTGGACAGAAGAGGAAGTCAACTGCAGCTGATCATAGCAGCTCCTTCTGCCTTTAACAATTTGATTTTCGTTTTCATTTCTGTTCCACACGCTGCTGAGTTCAGGGATGAGTAACTTTTTCTCCAGGATGCCACCTGTCAAAAAGCAAGGGAGGGAAGGCTGCAGAGGAAATCTGGGGCTGCTTACTCAGTAAGGCATGAAGATAATGGCTGTGTGGTGTATTTGCTCAGCAAAACCAAACGAGGCTCCTTGCAGTTTGCTTCCCTTCTTGGGAAAGGAGAGAAACCCTGTTGGAGGTGGGATGTGACCTGGCAGCAATTTGTCCTTGTCACAGCAGGGTTGTGAAAACTACAGACACCAGGGATTCTGCTGCAGGCTTTGGGGTGGGACTGGAGCTGGGAACACACTCCTGTGCTCAGGTAGCACAAATATGAGACCTTTGGCTTTGTTTTTTTGGCTGGAACATTTCTCTTGGACCCCAACCTCTCAGTTCACCTCACTGATGCCAAAGATTTGCAGCTCTCACTGTTGTTATTCCTCTCTCTCTCAGGAGGTGAAGATTTTCCGTGCCTTAATCCTCGGGGAGCTGGAGAGGGGGCAGAGCCAGTTCCAGGCCCTCTGCTTTGTGACCCGGCTCCACCGCAACGAGATCATCCCCAGCGAGTCCATGGCGAAGCTGCGGCAGGTGAGGGGCTCCATCCTCCCATCCAGCCAGGAATTCCCAGGGTTATCCTGCTTGGATGCCCTTCCCAGGCATCTTAGACCTCTGACCACCCCTCCTGCTTGAGGGATTTGGTATTAAACTGAGTTCTTGAGTGGTGTTGATGCCATTCTAGTAAAGCACTCGGATGGTGTCAGGATTTAGTTGAGCCTAATTTGTGTCAGGGGTGGGTGAGTGGCCATGAAAACCCCTGGCCCAGTGGAGGCAGCACTGATCCAGAGACAAAACAGTGCTGATCAGCACTAAACACAGAAACCACCACAGGCAGTGCTGGAGCATCGTGGTGCAGCATCAACAGGTTTTTAAATGCCCCTCACCCAGGCAGCATCAGGTGCCCATCTGTTCTCATGGATTGTTGGCACCCTCACAGCGTGCTGTGAGGAACAAGATGCACCCAGCAGCCAAGTTTTTGATGATTTCCCCTGCAGAAAAACCCCAGGACAGTGAGGCAGGCGGAGGAGGTGCGAGGTTTGGAGCATCTCAGCATGGACGTGGCTGTGAACTTCAGCAAGGCAGCCCAGCTGAGCTCCCACATCCACAACGTCTGCGCCGAGGCCAAGGAGGCCATTTACACCCGGGAGGAAGATGTCAAGTTCTGGCTGGAGAAAGGTGAGTGGCCCTGGGTTTCGCTGTCAGCGAGCTGGCACGGTGCTGTGGTGGCTCCTGCCAGGTTTCTGGGGATCAGCAGGGATTGTTTTGGCTCTGAAGCACGTGTGTGTCACCCTGCAGCACATCTCACTCCTCCTGCTGGTGCTCCCCGAGTGAACCTCATCTGGGATTTTAAAACTTAACCTTTCACCTGTTCCAGCTCCCAGAGGAAATATGTTGGGTTCCTGTCTTCTGGCTTAACTTTTCCCGGGTTCTTTTGTTCTCCTGTGGTTCCTATCCAGATTTAAATCCTTGGAAATGCTCTGTCCAACCTCCTTTTTCACCTGGGCACTGTGCAGAGAGACCAGTGCTGGCTTTGGTGGCTCTCTCTCCTCTGGCTTTACCTCATGGCAGCACCCTGAGGTGTGGTCTTTTGTTCTCCCGTGGCTCCCATTCAGATTTAAATCCCAACTGCCCCTGGAAATGCCTCTGTCCAACCTCCTCCTCAGCCAGGGGAGTGTGGGGGTGGCTTAGGTGGCTCTCTCCCTCAGTTTTCTTCTGTCCTTGTGGGAAATACAGAAAACGGTAAAAGGATTTCTGAGTGGTGAGAAACAAAAGCAGGTTTTAAGAATAAAGCAGAAAGATTTTAGGAAATAGCTTTGGCTGAGAAAATATTGAAGAAGAGGCAATTATGCAGCAGAGCAAGGACATTAGAACAGACTCAAGTTTCTAGGCCTAGCTGAGATGGCTTTTAGAGCTGCAAAAAATATGCTTAGCAAGAGAGATAAAGTTAAGCATAATAATGGAATATTATGCACTGTTATATTAGGTATAAAACAAGCAACTATTGTTATAACAAACTTATGAGCAATATAGAAGATTGGTTGAAACAGCTGCCTGTAACCTCTGGAGCAGCTGCTGTTGGCTGAACAACTTTTAAGAATGCTCTGTAACCAGGGAATCTTTGGCACGAGCCTGCACCGTGAGCTTGGGTTACCCCAATGTCTCCTGTCAGTTTATGAGGTGGATAAAACAATTCCAGCTCACGGAGCTGTCTGTGCTGGCTCCCAGTCCCGTGGGATGGGGGTGGCGTGTCCTGAGCCATGTGTGTGCTTGGAATGGAGTTGGCATGTCCTGAGCCATGTGTGTGCTTGGCCTGGAGTTGGCATGTCCTGAGCCATGTGTGTGCTTGNGGAGTTGGCATGTCCTGAGTTGGCATGTCCTGAGTTGGCATGTCCTGAGTTGGCATGTCCTGAGCCGTGCGTGTGCTTGGAGTTGGCATGTCCTGAGTTGGCATGTCCTGAGTTGGCATGTCCTGAGTTGGCATGTCCTGAGCCGTGCGTGTGCTTGGAGTTGGCATGTCCTGAGTTGGCATGTCCTGAGTTGGCATGTCCTGAGTTGGCATGTCCTGAGCCGTGCGTGTGCTTGGAGTTGGCATGTCCTGAGTTGGCATGTCCTGAGTTGGCATGTCCTGAGTTGGCATGTCCTGAGCCGTGCGTGTGCTTGGAGTTGGCATGTCCTGAGTTGGCATGTCCTGAGTTGGCATGTCCTGAGTTGGCATGTCCTGAGCCGTGCGTGTGCTTGGAGTTGGCATGTCCTGAGTTGGCATGTCCTGAGTTGGCATGTCCTGAGTTGGCATGTCCTGAGCCGTGCGTGTGCTTGGAGTTGGCATGTCCTGAGTTGGCATGTCCTGAGTTGGCATGTCCTGAGTTGGCATGTCCTGAGCCGTGCGTGTGCTTGGAGTTGGCATGTCCTGAGTTGGCATGTCCTGAGTTGGCATGTCCTGAGTTGGCATGTCCTGAGCCGTGCGTGTGCTTGGAGTTGGCATGTCCTGAGTTGGCATGTCCTGAGTTGGCATGTCCTGAGTTGGCATGTCCTGAGCCGTGCGTGTGCTTGGAGTTGGCATGTCCTGAGTTGGCATGTCCTGAGTTGGCATGTCCTGAGTTGGCATGTCCTGAGCCGTGCGTGTGCTTGGAGTTGGCATGTCCTGAGTTGGCATGTCCTGAGTTGGCATGTCCTGAGTTGGCATGTCCTGAGCCGTGCGTGTGCTTGCTCCCGCAGGGGTGGACGGCTCCATGTTCGAGGTGCTGCCGCAGGGCTCGGACGTGCCGGAGCTGCAGCGCTGCCGCCGGTGCCCGGAGCGCTGGCAGCCGTGCATCTGCAGCTACTCACTGAGCATCGAGTGGTACCCCTGCATGCTCAAGTACTGCAAGAGCCGCGATGCCGGCGGCAGGGTGTCCTCCTACAAGTGCGGCATCCGCAGCTGCCAGAAGGGCTACACCTTCGACTACTACGTGCCTCAGAAGCAGCTCTGCCTCTGGGATGAGGAAACTTAGAGCCGGGCTGGACTCTCCGGGGTGGCTCGTCTGCCCCAGCGAGGAGCTGGCTGCTCTGAAGAAGGAATGCTGTTCACAGTGGTGCCTTGTGCTCTGTGCCTTCCCTTGTGGCCTCCTGTGACTCCCTCCCCACCTGATGCTGCAGACTCGGCTCGCTGGGTGGTGATGCTCCAGCTTGCCTGGAGCAGCAGATGCAGGTTTTGGGGTGAAGCACGGAGAAAGGAGGGTGCTGCCCTGCTCTGCAGCTCCCAGCCTTGAGCTGAGCGGGCAGGGCAGGCAGAGAAGGGATCTTGCTTGCCAAACTGCCATGAAGAACCCCCTTCGCTGCCTTCACCACAACAACGGGGAAACAGCTGATTTTTGGGACCACACCCCCTGGACAAGGAAGGTTTGAAGCCCACCCAAAGCAAGAGCCTGCCTGTAGCTTTTCCTAGTGCCTGACTGGCTGTTATATTCCCCTGTGGATAGAAATACAACAGGGGGATATAGCCCAGCATCTTGTGCCCCTAAAGGGCTGGTAATTAGGGCTTTAATTAATCACTATTTAGACTAGTGAAGGCCCAACTTTTTGTGTTGGTCTTGTGACTCTTCCACTAAGAAAGGAAACATCCAGAGACTCGTGACTGCCTCTGCAGAGGGGAGAGGAGGATCCCAGGTGGGTTTTGAAGAAGACAGGATTCTACATCCACGTCCAGTTTTTATGTCCTGCTCTGCCAGCTGCCCACAAGAAGCTCTTCAATAACTTTACTGCTTTGCTGTGCCCAAATGTTAAACAGGGATGGCACTGAAGCTGTCCTTGGCCCTGGAATATTCCTGGAGGGATCAGACAAAAAGCACTGGAAGTGCTGCCTTGGCCCTGTCTCCTCTTCCACTCAGAACAAGCACAGAGGGGAGAGAAGCTCTTGGGGTCTTTAGGAACCCATGTGCCTCCTGGTGAAAAGCCTTCACAATGTGCCTTTTTGCCTAAAATGCAGGAATTTTTGAGAAAGAAAGAAAGAAAAGAATTTTGTCCCAATTATTTTTGTATCGATCACTTAGGGGGGGTGGGGGGAGGAGGGAAAGGTATTTTAATATTGGAACATGAAGTAAAACACACTTGAAATGATTTAAAAAAAAAAAACAAAACCAAATTATTTATCATTTGTAAGGTAAAATAAACTGATTTTTTAAAGCATCCTTGGCCTAAAAATTTCTGTGTGTGTGAATTAAGGTTTGTTCCTTTATGGGTAAGTCTCAAACCTGCACGGGGTGAAGAGCCCTGGACTGGGAGAACATCCAGGGATTTTTGATTCAGCAACGTGATGCTGCACCTCAAACACCCCATCCTTTGGGATCCTCCACAAGGAGACAGGTTTGGCTCACCCCAGGTGGGAGCTCTGGTGGATAAACCCATCAGTGGAAGCAGGTCCCGGGGGCTGCTCCTCTCTCCGGGGGTGGTCCCGCAAACATTCCTGCTGAATTCCTCTGCAGCTCCAGCCCATGAGGGCGGCACTTTGGGCTGGCCCAGAGCTGCCGGTGGCTGCTGGAGGCAGAAACGCGGAGCTCTGATTCCCTCTAGTGTGGGGAATGCAGGGATGGGGCGAGGACTCCCAGCCTGCCTCCGCTTCGCCCACCAACAACTCCCCCTGTTCTGGGGAACGAGGGTTTGTTCTCTGCTCTCTCCACTGCCGCCTGCACGAGGATGTTGGGATGGGCACGGGCTCCCTTCTGGGAGCGTCGGGACACATCCCAGCGAGCCTCCGTGGGCTGGATTTTGTAATTCCGAGGCTCTGGGATGCCCGGGAGCCGGTGCAGTTCCCCGGCCTCCAGCAGTGGGTGCTGGCGGAGCGCGGCTGTGCCCGGCCGGGTGTCGGGATGTCGGGACAGGGATGCTCGTGGTCCCTGCAGGACCGCAGGATGTCCCCAGCCCTGCTGGAAGAGAACGTGGAGGGTTTTATAACGTCTCCCTGCCGTTTGTGCTTCCAGGGCCCGTCCCAAGACCGGATCCCATAAATCGGGTGCTGCCTGCAGAGCTTATCTCCCTCCAAGAGGGGAAAGGACACTGGCGGCAGGAGAGGAGGAACGCGGTGCCTGCAGCGAGGAGGAGAGCGGACAGGCCATGGATGGCCACAGGGACAAAAAAAAGCAGCGCCTTTGATGGTGTCTGGGAGTGATTTCAGCAGTGAACGGAGTAAACCCAATCCTGCCCTGCTTGATAATCCCATTTCCCCAGCAGAAAGAAGTGGTGATGCTGGGATCCATCCCCCATTTTTCATAAGGAGTGTGTTCTCTCCTGCCCGTCACCGAAGCTCAGGGCACCCAGGGGATGGGCTTGGCTGCCACAGCTGTCTGGGGAGAAAACCACCTAAATATTCAGTTTTGCCCGCTGTTTCATTGAGCACGAAATGACAGCGAGAAAAAGTCATTCCCAGCGGTGCTTGGGGCCAGGAGAGGGCACTGGTGCCCTGCCCGTGGCCGGGACAGCATCCCTGCCCAGAGGATGCCCGGGATTCCTGTCCGGCTGGAGATGCCACCCGGCAGAGCCGCCTTCCTGCTCGCCTCTGGAGCACGGGAAAAGCGCCAGGAAGAGCAGAGAGAGAAGAGAAACTCCTGGTTGGTGAACAAAAGGTGCTCTGATGTGGGGGAAGGAGAGCTCCCGTGGTCCCCAGCCTTTCAAGCTGGCTGGGAGCCACCAGCACACAAATTCCTGTTTGACGCAGGGAAGACACCCGATCACGTCAGCCTTCAGGATGGGGAAAACCCAGAGAAAAGCACGAGAAAAGAAGGCGGCAGCTGCCCAGGAACGCCCCGGGGCTCAGGGCCTGAGTGGCTGGGCGGGCTGGGGCTCGGTGGCACCAGTCCAGCCCCTCCAGGAGCTCCACGGGAGCTGCCGTGCCAAGCACCCCGTGCCACCTCGCTGCTTCCTGGAGGCAGAAATCTCCCCTGCCCTGGAAATAAATGTCAGTCTGACCCGGGAACTTCCAGCTTCCCTCCACTTTTTTCCTTGTTAGGGTTTCGTCGAGTTCCTCCACCCCCTCCTCCCGTCTCCCGGGGATGTCCTCCCTGACCATGCCGCGGGCAGCTCCAGCCCCAGCGCTCCGGACTGGGTTGGAGGTGAGGCTGGAGATCCTGCCCGCCCACCCATCCCTTCGGAGAAACCTGTCTTTCCAGGGAGGGAGAGCGGCATGTGGGAAAGCCGAGAGCCCTGGAACGTGAATTACCCAGGGAGAGATGAATGTGTGATAGCTTGTACCTGGCAGCTACTAATTGAGCGTTAACGCTTTCAGCAGGGCTTGGAGCGCCGCTGGAGCTCGGCCCTGTCACACGGGTGTCCCGAGGGGTGCTGGGGTCACCAGGGTGGCACATGGCAGGGACAGGGAGCAGCTGTCGGGGTGGCTCGGTCCCTGTCACAGCACAGAGCGTGGGTCGAGGCTCTGGCCTCTGGCTGCTTTCTGCAGAAGCAGCCAACGTTAGGGGATTTTTTCTTGCCTGGCTTCTTTGGAAGTTGGTAAATCCTGCAGCTTGAAACAGCAAGGATGAGGAGGAGGAAGCGGCTGGCTGCCACTTCTCTCCTCTCCTTAGGGGACACATCGGGAGAGTGGGGTCTCCATGTGCCAGTCCTAACCCTGCTCTTTATCTCCAGCCAAAACAGGTTTCTTTTCCGCTTTGAACTTTCCTTTCCGTGCTGTTTCACGCAGCATCGAGGTTCAGCCCAGACTGAGAGGACACAGTCCCAACGCCACAGGCTGCTCCCGTTGCTCGCCAGCGTTATCAGAGCGGCCCGAAAGTGCTGTTCCTTCACTCCAACACCTTCCCTCAGGGTGCTGCCCGGCCCGGCCGGGTGCCTCGGCCTCTCTGAGGTGCGCAGGGCCGAAAGGGGAGGAGGGGGGACAGGAGGGCTTTGGGGCAGGTGCTGCGGGTGCCCGTGCGCGGCCCAGGGCGGGCGGAGCGCAGCGCAGCGCAGCGCTTTCCTTCCTGCCCTCCTTCCCACCCCACCCCGCAGCCTGGCAGCGCTGCAGGGACTCATCCATTCCCGAGTTACTAATATGCAAATGGCAGCGTTTGCATGGGCCTGACGCCAAGCTGCTGGGTGTCAGGGCACCCGAGGGAGCCGGAGGTGGGGCGAGGCGTGGCACCGCTCCGCATGCTCACCTGGCCCTGCATGGCAACAGGCAATGGAGCTCTAGGTCCCTTCGGCAGCGGACCCACGGCCGCTTCGAGAGGCAGCGGGTGGCAGAGGAGGGAGGGCAAACTGGCAGCCCCTGGCAACCTGGGGCTGACGGCAGGAGGCTGGGCACACCGCGGATTTCCCCCCGCCGGCAGGATGGTGAACCTGGAGTCCGTGCACGCAGGTAAAGGGCACCGGCGGCGGAGCGCACAGCGGAGCCGGGACCGTGGGCTCTCGGGTAGGAAATGGGCTTGCTCTGATTGCCGTGACCTTTCCTCGCTCCCTTCCCTCCTCTTTTCTCCCGCTTGGGCGCCTGGTGAAGTGCCCACATTCCTGCAGGGGATGGATGCTGCCCTGATCTGTTTAGGGGGCTGCCAAGCCATGCCCACAGTGTGGGAGCTGCGCTCCCGCTGCCAGCCCGGCGGGGTCAGGGAGCAGCACAGAGGGCTCTTGGGTGCCTGGAAAATGAGAATTTAGTGCCTGCCCTGCGCGTCCTGTCATTGGGATAAAGCTGGGAGGAGGGAGAAGGGATAAATCCACGGAGGGATGGCGGGAAGGGTGGAGGGAGGGGTGTGCGAGAGAGACAGAGAGAGAGATGGGACACGGGCTGAAAGGAGAAAAGTTCGTGGCAAAGAGGGAAAAGGAGGGAGAAATGAATGAGGAGGGAGCTGAGGGAGGCTGGGTTGAGTCAGGAATGAATGAACTGGGATACTCGGGAACTGCTTCCAGGGGGTCTGACCCAGAGGTGCAGCTCAGCTCTCACATCCCCTCTGAGCAGCCCCCCTACCCTGCAGGGAGCTGGGAACCGGAGCAATCCCTGCCAAACCCCTGGGGCTGTGCTGAGCCCCGGCTCACCCCGACAGAGCTGCCCCAGCTCAGCCCCAGGGACAGGACACATCCCTGGGCACATGGAACTGAGGGTGACGCTGGACTGGGAGCAGCGTGGTGGCAGCCAGACCCCGACAGCTCCGTCCTGGCAGGGGCAGGCAGCGGGATTTTGGGGTACAGGAGCCACGTGCCCCATTAGTGATTTTGGTCCTGGGCTTTGTGCAGCACAGAACGCTCTGCTGGCCCCGGGTCGGAGGGGAGGAGAGGATGCATCCATCAGTCTGCGCCGGGCTCATTCCTTGGGATATCCCTGTGGGAGTCCCGCTGTTCAGCGGACACAGGGGGTCTGTGCCCCGGGCTAGCAGCCCCTCCACAAGCCCTGCCTGCCCGTGGGCTCGCAGACAGGCCTGCAGGGCACGGTGCAGCAACACCACCACCCAACCCCGTGTCAGTGGCATGGCAGAGGTGGCCAAAGCCTTTGCTCCACGGCCGTGTCCCAACCTCTCCACGGCTCTGGGATGCCTCTGTGGCCAGCCCGAGTGGGTTGGGGAGCCCTGGCCACGAGGAGAGGCTGCCAAGGAAAGAGGCTCGTGGTCTTGGCTCGGGGTGTGAGCCCGACTGGTCGGAGCACCTGCGCTGGGTGTGCTTGTGTTGGTGTCTCTTGGGGACGCGTCCCCCGCAGGCTCCAATCCACCCATCCACCCATCTGCCGGGCTTGTGGGCGACTCTTTCTTCATGAGAAGATTCCCCAGATCGATACTGTGCCCTCTGTCAGAGCCGGTGGCATCGCTCCCAGGCTGGATTTGGAGCTGTGGGTGCGTGCGGAGCTTCCACTCCCCCAAACCATCCCCCCCGTTCTGTCAGAAAGGCTGGAGGTTTAAGGAGATTTTTTCAGGAAAAGGAGCCCAGCACAGGTGGGAGGGGGTTTTTCCTCCCTGTACAAAAGCAGTTCCATTTTGGGGTCTCTCCACAGCCTTAAGGCCCCTCTGTAACAAGCTGCTTGCAGAGCTGTGCTCAGTTTTAACCCCAGTTTTTATCTTGGAGGTCTTTTCCAACTTTAATGATTTTAGGAGAAGACACAGCCCCCGGGGGGCTGCCCAGGCTCCACACACCTCCTCCCTGCCCAGACACTTCCCCGGTGGGTGCCACCACCCCCTCCCCAGGCATTTTGGATATTTCACCTCCCTGCAGCCTCCAGTTTTCTGGGCTCAGGCACCTAAAGCCCAGAAAACTCCAAGGTGATGCTCCCAGCCAAGCCAAGCTCCCCCTCCTCCACGATCGGATTCCACTTTTAAAGCCACCAGGCTGGTTCACCCTTCGCCCGTGCCCGAACAGCTACCGGGAACGAGGGCTTGGGAAAGGCTTTATTTGCTGACACCATTTGTTTCAGCAAAAATAGAGATGCAGATATATCCCTGGAGAAGTGTCTGCACTGGCAGAGCTCCTTTGGTCTGGCTGAACCACCCAGCCTGCCCCTACCCCAGCTCTGTTTGGGAGCTGGGGCAGAGCAGCACATTTTTAATATGGCCCAGGCCACAGTGGCGGCTCCTAATAGGGCTGTGGTTAGGAGTTAGGCAGTCCTAATCCAGGTTACTTTTCCCAGAGAGGTTTTCTTTTTCCAAGCCTGATTATCCTGTGTGTATTGCTAAGCTAGCAAAGCTGGGGAAGGAGCTGGACTCACAGTCTGCCCTCGTCTGAAGGTGTTTTTTAGGATGGAGCAGGGCTCAAATCTGGATTTGCATCGCTCTGGTTTTAGTGGAAGGGTCTTGGGTGTCCATAAAGAGGTGTTGGCTACACTTAGATTAGAAAGGAATTGTTCTGTGTGTCTGCTCCTTGTTCCCAAGAACCCCTTGGAGGATGCTGGTGCTGCACTCTTGTCCACAGGGATACAAGATCTGCCTCAAACCTCCCAGATGAGCAGGCAGAGTTTTCCTTTTCTTCCCGTTCATTTTCTCTTTTATTTTCTCCCCCCGAGATATTCAAACTGTAATAACCTGGGCACGTTTGTAGGGGGGATTTGACTCTCACTGACAATAAAATTCCTGTGCATGGGAATCCCAGGGCATCTCCTTATCTCCCGGCTCCAGGAGGAGGGGATTTACCTGATGGATGACATGTGATATGCAATCGAGTTTCAGCAGCAATTCCTCCTGCCCTCCCCACCCACCCCAGTTTTTAATGGCAGAGGGGTGTGGGGGTCACTCCTGCAGGAAGGACAGAGCTGTGCATGCTCTGCTGCTGTGTCTTCCCTTCCTCAGCTGTGTCTGAACTGTTCCAGCTCTGGCTCTCTTGGGAATTAGGTATTTTCTTTCCCGAATTTTATATTTTTTACAAGCTTTCAGGCTTTCTCACCAAAGCAAGCACCAAACTTCTTCAGGCTTTTAGATTTCTTTTTTCTCCTTCTATTTTATGAGAACTTGCCTTTTTTTTTTTTTTTTTAATACTTTTTGGCAGCCAGCAAAACTTTGTGCTTTGTAGATTGCCTAAGTTAGGGTCCCTTGGCAGTGGTACAAGACAAGGAGATGTTTATAGCTGATGGTAATTACTCTTCCTGCAGTAGAAATGCTTAGAAGCCCCACTAAACGTTCATGTCTTAATTGCAGAGGGTTTATTTGAAGGGGAAAAAAAAAATCCCACAACTCTTTTCTCCCTCCTTTGCTCCCCCCTCGCTCCCTAATATAATTTAAGGAAAGGAAGTTTCTGAAGTATGTGAAAGTTTCTGCGCTCTGGTATAAAATCCTGATTTTTTTTTTTTTTTTTCACCTTTATTCATTTGCTGGAGAAACTTTCAGACTTTTAACTTGATCAAAGGTATGAAATCTTGGCCAAAAAAGCAGATTATCTGCCGTTTGCACACGGGAGCTTTGAATGTGGGAGAAGAAAACCTGCACACGCACACAAAGCCCTGCCTGTTCTGGTGTGAGCAGCAGAGGGAAGTGGGGATAAAAAATCCAACGGGGCTGCTCTCATCCGTTTGGGAATAACAAAAGGTGGATATGGGGAAGAGGAAAAGGGTTTGCATGATGCTTTTAGGTGGCTTCCACCTGCCTTCCCTACCCCGGCAAAACCACAGCAAACACTGGCCCAGCTTCGCCGCTGTTGTTATTCCCCGATGCAAATGGGAAGAGTCTGTGGCCGGGATTGGCTGCAGGAAGCACATGCAAATCACTCGGCTCTTTAGAAAAAAAAAAATTCTATTTTTATTTTTCTTTTTATCCCCTCCATCCCCTCAACTAGGAAACAGTTAAAATTCCCATGGAAAAGCTGAATTGGAATGGCTGTCCCCTCTTCTCCCACCTGGGAGAGAGGGGATGAGCAGCCTGGTGTGTGAAGTTGACCATTGCCACCTTTTCTTGCAGCTGTCCCCGAAGGAGAAAGTGGCCCCGGGTGTGGTGGCAGTCATCACTTCAAGGGTAAATGACAAATTTGTTGGCCTGGGTGAGGATGGGGGGGGATATGCAGGAGCTGGATGGGTTGGGGACAACCCAAGGCAGCTTCTGGGTGGCTTGTGAGGGGTGTGAGCACCTGCACGTGGCAGAAAAGAGGATAAATAACGGGGAAATAGGGGCATTGGGGAAAACAAGTTGAGTTTGAGTTGTCTTGAAGGACAAGGAAAGGATGTGGGAGAAAGCTGGAGGGATCCCCATCAATCCAGGCGAGGCAGGATGGTGTCACAGCGAGAGCACCGCAGCAGCTTTGGGAAGCCTGGCCGGGGCTGGGGGGCTCCCAGTGCTGAATCCACCCCTGCTCCTGAGGGTGAGGAGGGCTGGGAAGAGTGAGGAAGGCTGGGAAGGGTGAGGAAGGCTGGGAAGGGTGAGGAAGGGCTGGAAAAGGTGAGAAGGGCTGGGAAGAGTGAGAAGGGCTGGGAAGGGTGAGAAGGGCTGGAAAAGGTGAGGAAGGCTGGAAAAGGTGAGGAAGGCTGGGAAGGGTGAGGAAGGCTGGAAAAGGCGAGGAAGGCTGTGAAGGGTGAAAACCCCACAGCAAACTGGGGAGCGGGGACAGGAGTGAGGGGGGCTGCAAAGAGCAACAGGAGGGAAAGTGCATCCTCAGAGCTGATGAATATTCTAGTGCCTGTATGTTGAGGAATCAGAAATTTGAAAGTCTGATGGTTTATTATAATTACACACATACATTTGTGCTGTTTAGTGGAAGCCACATGTGCCTGTTGCCTGGGACTGTGACCTGTTATTAAAATCAGTTGTGCCTCCTTTCGCAGAGATCAAGATGAGCGGGGATGCGGCAGATTCCACAGACACCCGGCACGAACCTGACCAGGTGGAGCCAGGTAAGGAAGGCCTGGGCTGGCAGGGGCACGACAGGGAGGGAGAAAGAAAGAAAAGAAAAAGAAAAGGGGAATGCGGGTGCTGGAAGTTTCTCCCCGCGCTTCGCTCGCCTCCTGCAGATGGGAGTTGATCAGGAATGTGCTCTGGGCTGGGATTGTGTCGCTATCTTGATCGCAGGATCCTTTCGGTGTGACAGCGGCGGGGCCCGGGCGCTTCCCCGCTGGCCTCGGGGGGCTGGACATGGAAATTCTCTGGTGCCTCTTCGCCGAGGGAGAGATGGCTTTGGAGCAGCTCCTAGCACAGCCCCCGTGCTCCAAAAGCTGCTCCTGAGGGAAAAGAACCTTTTTTGAGCTGCGTGTGTGAAAAGTGGGAGGGACTTTGGGAATAATGAAATCCGGTTGGGAGCGAGAGGCGGGAGCGCGGTTCTCCCCTCACGCCTGAGGCCGGGCGGGCTCCGGCTGCTCCGCGGGGCCCGAGATCCCTCGGATCTGCAAAGCTGAGGCACACGGTGATCCTTTGAAGGTGGCAGTGCTGGTGTGAGCACTGATTTCTTGCCAGGTTCACCCACCACGAGGCACCAGAGAAATCAGGTTTGTGTTTTGGGGCTGCCTGGAGTGAGATTTGAATACGAGGCCTGGGCCTGTAATTTCCCCAAGGGCCTTGGTCACATCCCTTTTTAGGCAAATGAGCAACAATAAGAAATCATTTTAGCACCCACTAGGTACAGCGAATTAAGATGATTAAAAGCTGTGCTACAGGCTTCAAAATCAACACCTTTCCAAACACAAACTGGTGGGGAAAATGTAGAAGAATCTAATATTTTCTGAGTAATGAAGAGCCCTAAGCCTGGGCCAGGGGGATGTGTAAGTGCAGGTGACAACTGCGTGGAATGATTTTTCCTCTTTCTCTCATAATATTTGAGATAACTTAGAAAAGAAATGAGATTTTGGGTAAGCAAGAGAACTCCAGGTTTTAAAGGGACTAACCCCACCCCTTGATTTAGAAATCCTCTGTTCTCTTGGCTGTTAAGCTGGGTTATTTGACGTGATCTAAAACAGAGATAAAACCTGATTCTGTTCACATCCATGAGCTCCGATTGACTTTGGCCAGCTCAGCTCCTGCTCAGGGCTCTCAAATCACCCCAAGTCGGGGTTTGGGACAAACGAGCAACAAACACATCCCAAACTCCGCAAGCTCTTCACCAAAACCCCTGGTAGCTCTTACAGGGCCTTAAAATGGGAACTGGAGCCCCCTGAAATATTTGGCACTCGCTGATGGGTGGCAGGATTAATCGAGATTAAGGGAATTAAGGATTTCATTCTGGTATTGGTTGTTATTAAAGGTAGTGGGAGGATCTACTGTTGGGAGTCAAAAGTGTTAAACCAGAAGTTGGCAGCACATTTGGTTGGATAAAATACGGGTTGCTTTTTTATTTTTTTTTTAACTTGAGCATCCCAGACAGCCATTAGCGCGAGCTGCAGCTCCTCTTTTTAGTGGTAATTGAGAAAAGAAAGCAGAGCAGCGAAGTCAATTTGTTTGAAAATAACAAAAATGTTCTCGGGCAGCGCTGGCTGCACCCTTGGAGCCTTCAAATCAGGCAGGGAAATCAGGACGAGTAAATCGCCTTCATTTGCAAAGAGTGCCACAAAGAAGCTGCTTAAATCGCTTTTTTTTTCTGAGGTTGTCCCGGCAGAACTGCAGAGAGTCGGGGGCTTCTCGGGGGGGATGTCCAGCAGCAGCCACAGCCCCTCCAGAGGGGTGTCACCCTTTGGGGACACCTTGTAGGACCCTCGGAGGGTGGGATCACCCCCTGTCACTCACCTGTGCAAGGTGTAGCTCCTGGTACTTCACCCAAACTCTCTCCGCGCCTTCCCCCCGTTGTTTTCTCCCCTCTTTCAGCCCATTCTGTTTATAAACAACAAAGCTCTCTTTGTGCCGAGCTTCCCGGGAAGTTTTTGTGCTCCTCTGCACGCATTGTTAGGGGAATATTTACTGCAGCTCCTAATAGCGGCGTGTTTTGGTTACCCGCTTCATGTGGGAAAAGGCACTTTTCTGATGAGTCATTAATTGAATTTCCCATTTCCTACGGGATTAGGCCAACCCGCACGGCTCCCCAGAAACCTCGTCCCCCTCCAAAGGAGAGCTCTCTTAACCAAATTAACGATATTAGACCTAGAAATCCTTCTAGCTGCAGGTATCCAAGAGGTTTTCATCGCCAAGTGGTGTGGGCTGGTTCCAAGAAGAATTAAAAAAAAAAAAA
>VXAC01003299.1:507513-538522 GCA_013399225.1 Rhipidura dahli | reverse complement strand
AAAAAAAAAGGGGGGGGGAATTAATTGCCAAAATGCTTTTGTAAACCAAGCCCTTGATCTAAAACTGATGCCTAAAGATCTGATGGGAAGTGTCAGGAGAAGAAGCATAATCTCATCCTTTCATATCCCCGCCAATTCCAGGCTTGGAAGGGGGGCAAAAGGGGGGTAATTTCGGGCATTGTTTTACTTTGAAAGCGTTTGAAATAATTGTGGGGGGTTTTCTTTTTCGAGAAAATTGTTTAAATCGTTCGCCTTTCGTAGGAGGTTGGGAAAGTTCAGTGCTTTTATTTTTTTCTCTTTTCATTTCATCCACATCAATTTCATAGTAGATGTTTCAGGGCTTTTTAAAAATATATATTTTCTCCAGAAACCCGTGGGGTTTTGATCCCAAATCTATCAGTTACAGTGAAATTATGCCATTTCACAAACTCTTCTTAAAAATATATGTATAACTTCCACGGGTTATTGCTGCCCAGCCCTGCGAATCTTAATCCTTCCTTTACTCCACCTCTGAATTATTTTATCACGTGTGTAAGGGGGAACAGGCACCAGTTGCTCCCACCAGGGTTGCTTTGCCTTCCTCATCACCCCGGGGATGTGGGGCAGCCTGATCAGGGGTTATCCCTCTGGTTTTAGGGTCCTTTTCCCCCTTTTCCTGCGTGATCCCAAGCCTTGGCATCGGGGCTGGGCTCCCAGGCGAGCCTCCATGGGGGGTAATGACGAGCAGCGAGTTTTCTGCTTGGCTCGGAGCTCTTTTCATCTTTTTTAAACTGATGAAAGCCATGCCAGCAAGCCCGGCGTTGATTTTTTTGATGGGAACTGTGGGGGCTTGGCACTGCCGAGTGTCGCCCCTGGTCCTGCAGCCGCGGGGCAGAGAGATCTCCCCCTTCTTGTGGTTTATCTAAGCCCTCGGTATCTGATGCAACAGAACGCTGAGGTGGGACTTGCCCCTGTCTGTCTGTTTGTTTGTGTCAGACACTTGTTCCCCGCTTATCTCCCCCATCAAAACAGGTTACACCAAGCAGAGCTACTTCCCTTTGATTCCATCTGTTGAGGCTATGGGGGGGAAGCCAAAGCTTTTACACAAAGGGCGATAGGGAAGCGCTTCAAACACAACCACGGGGAACTGGGTAGCTGCAGGCGCCCCGAGCATCTTCCCTCCCCACCCTGGAAGCCGGGGAGCTGGCCGGCCTGCCAGCAGCCCGGGCTGGGGTGTGCCGGGCACCCCAGCTCTGGGTGGGGGGCATGTAGGGTGCCATATGGGATGGCCCTATGGGCAGGGCTGGGCTGCTGGGATGGGGGATTGGCTGAGCTTGGGAGCTGGAGGGGCAGGGATGGGGACAGGAGCGTGGCTGGATGGGCTGCTGGAGCTCTGATGGCCGTGGCAGCAGGGTTATCTCGCCCTTGCAGCTTGGGTGACTTATCGGAGTGCTTTGGGATCGCAGAATATCCCGACAGGATCATCCAGTGCAGCCCCTGGCCCTGCACAGACACCCCAAATCCTGCCCTGGGCATCCCTGGCAGTGCTGTCCAAAAGCTCCTGGAGCGCTGGTGCCCATTCCCTGGGGAGCCTGGGCAGTGCCCAGCACCCTCTGGGGGAAGAACCTTTCCCTGATATCCAACCTAACCCTCCCTGACCCATCTCCAGCCGCTCCCTGGGTCACAACAGAGGTTGGAGCTGCAGACGGGGATGAGCTCTGCCCTCAGTCTCCCCTGGAGAGAGCACTAAAGCAGGAATCTTCTCTCTGGCAGTAAGAACAACCCTTCCCTTTAAACCTGCAGAAAACCAAGCACTGAGGGGCTGTGATGCATCTGCTCCTGAGTGTCCCTGCTGTGACATCCATCCCTGTGGGTGCCATCCTTCCCCTGCATCTTCAGCACGAGACACCTTCCTCTGCTGCTGCCACAGCCCACCTCAGGTCCCCTGGCAGTGCAGCAGAGAGCGAGGGCAGCTCTGAAACTGGACACCAAAACTTCCACCGCAGCCAAATCCCCTCCCAGTGTCAGTGCATTTTGCATTAAATCCCCGTCAGGGCAGATGGAAAATCAGAGACTTTGCCCCAGTCTGCCTCTGCCACAAACTGAATTAAGTCTGTCTTCATTCCCCAGCTCCCAGGTGAAAGTCCTGCTCTCTTCTGGCACCTTTTTGCAGGGTGTGAGCTGTCTGCAGCTGCTGCTCTGCCCAGGGATGGGCAGGACAGAGCCCTGGCCTCTGCTGGGCTGTTTGTGATATTCCCATGGGGCAGGGTCTCTTTGGAAGGTGATGGATCCCGCTGGGATAAGGTTTGGAGGTTCTGGCCTCTGTGTCAGCTCCTAACTCAGGTGGAAGGACCCAGGACAGGTAAGGGATGGCAGAGTGGCCTGGGGGGTGCTCAGCCCGTGCTGCCTCCCAGCTTTTTTTTTTTTTTTTTCTGGGAGCTTTTTTTTCCCCCCTCTTGCCTTTTGTTGTTCCCTCCTCAGCTCAGGCTGGAAGCAGCTTGCCAGGCCAAAGTCTTTTGAGGAAACTTGGCCTCTCCCGGCCCCACGCTGAGCTCAGTGCTGGGCTACGCCTTTGCTCCCCAAGGCTGGCTCTCCCTCGTGAAACTTTCCTCAAAGCCTCCAGGATTTCTCTCGTCTCTTCCCCCTGCAGCCATGCACAGCCCCAGGACAAGTCCCGGGTAAATGAAAGCTGCAGCAGTTGGGCTGGAAACAGCTGGTTGCCATGGCAATTGGGGCTGCTCGGGATTTGCATAAGGCTGATGATTTTCATAGCACAGCCACATTTAAGGCAAGCTGGAGAAATTTCCATATTCCCAGCTCCGAGTCAGTTGGGGCGTGGGGGAGGCCAGGAGGGGGATATTTGAAATTCAAATGAAGGTGATTAGGGTTTGAGGTTGGGTTATTTTATTTTTTTTTCTTAAACATCCCATTATGGAAGAGGATAAAAAAGGATGGGGAGGGGAAAGGGGAACAAAAGGCTGGTTTGACTTGTATTAGAGGGGCAAAGGAAGAGCTGGTCTGATCTGCCTCTTGCCTCTGGTCTCGGAGAAGAGACTTGCCCTCTCCCAGCACCTGCAGGTGAAATGTTTTCCGTGGGAACAACTGCTGCCCTCGGGTTTCCTTCTGGAAGGTGCCCGAGTCTCCCACACTCGCTGTCCTGCTCTCCCCCTCTCCCTGCCCCACACGAAGGGGCTGCAGAGGGACCCGGGGATGGGATTTCTTCGAGGCACTGCTGACACGGGGAAGGCATTTTTATAACCCAGGGCTTTCCAGTGCAGTGAAGCACTTGAGTGTTCAGTGAAAGCTTCCCCTGGGGTCTGGAGCTTGTCTGAGTCAACACAAGATTCACTTTTGCTCTCCAGCCTTGGCTTTCCCATGGAGATGCTCTGATGGTTTGGGGCTTTTGTGTCTTTGGAGCAAAGAGTTGAGATCAAAACTGCAGCCCTACCTGGCTGCCTCAAACCGCCCCCAGTCCTGCTCACACTTTAAAAAAGCACTTTTTAAGTGCCTTGGGAGCCATCAAGCATCCCGGCAGGGCATGTGGGAATCCAGGGAATTGACTGGTGCCTTCTCAGCTGCAGTTCTTGCTCCTCTCAGTGCTGGTGGGTGCAGCTGGAGGGAATCAGGGGTGGCCATTCCTGGGGAAAAGGTGATTTAAGCGAGCTTCCAGCAGCCAGTGCTTCCTGCTAGTTCTGGAGCTGGTGTGGCTGCTGGGAACAGCAGCACAAGGGCTGTGCCTTGGTTTTTGCCTGAATTTCCAAAGGCAGTGGAAATCCTGAGGAGTATTTGGTGCTGGATATCTTGGTTTGCTTATTCCTTCAGTGCAGGTGAGCATTTGGCTTCATTTCCAGCTTGTGGGACAAGTACTGGTTATAGTTACAGTAATTGCCACTCTTTTCTCTACCAGCACTTGGGCAATCTCTTAACTTCACACCTTGTTTGAGGTGAGGCATTCGAAGGAGGGAATTTATCAGAAATGCCCCTTGAAAGGCACCCTGCACCTGGCCTGCTCTGCCAATCTCCCGTGGCATTGTGCTCCATCAGCTGGAGTGCTAAAATCTCCAGGATAGGTGAGATTAATCTGAATTTTAGATAGTCGATCCTCTGAGGCTGGAGCCTGACCTGCTCACCCCAGGCAGTCCCTGATGGAGACAGGCATCTCCAGAGGGTGATTCATCCCTGTGCCATCTGTCTCGGGGGCGAGAGGAATTGCCCTCTGGAACGCCTGCTTCCTCTGCATGGCTGCAAAGGGAGCCTGGAGCAATTGGCTGCCAGTTAGGCACCTCAAAGTTTCAGACATCTCAGCCCTGTCAGCTGAACCCCCTGCCTGGTGTCTGCCTGGCACCGTTCCCCCAGCACCCTTCAGCTGTTCCCCATTTCCCTCCCAAATGTGCAGCAGCAAACTGATTCCCTGTGGGAATTCCCCAACACCTGCTGAAGGATGGAATCACCTCCTCATCCCCCTGTCCCCTCAGATCGTGGGGTGGGTTCAGCGTGGAGCTGGCTGGGAAGGGGGACGAGGCTGGCATAGCCCTGTTGGTGCAGCTGGGTGAGAAATGTCACTCCCTGGAGGTGCCACCTGCCCCTGGCTGCCTGTGTGAAGATGAAGGCCACCCTGATTTTCCTTTTCTCCCATTAGGGTGCTTTTATCCTTCAGGGCCGGACTGGCTCTGCAGCTCTTGTCCTGATGGATCCCTCGCCTTGGGTTTTCCAGGGGGGAAGAACGGGTGGGGGGGAAGCTGCCCGGAACTGCTGCGCTGCTCCCATCCCCAGAGAAACCTCCCCAGGCAAACTCGCACCAGATCTGATGCCAGGGCTATGCAAAACAGCTGCCAGGTGAACCAAGGAGAGCAGCACAACCCTGGGCTGCCGGGCTCGGGGAGCCAGCTGAACTTATCACTCACTGCCTCTTCCCCCTGGCCCCAACACCCAGGAACAGTGGGGCAAAGCCTTGGCTATGGGCAAGCTGCTGGGAATTCTAGGGGCTCCAAGCAGCCTTTCCCCAGTGAAATCTCAGGGCTTCCCCAGCCTCGTGGAATTTAAGGACGGGGAGGACCGATCTAGCAGATTCTGGAGGTTCTGGATCTCATTGTGTCTGGCTCGTGCAGCAGAAATCAAGTTGTTGGCTGGGCTGAAGCGCCATTAAAATGAGTGGAGTTCTGGCAGTTTGCAGCAGGAGAGAGAATCTGCTGCCACTTACACTTTTCTTTCTTTTTATCTCCTGGAGCTAGAAAAGATTAAATCTTAAGTGCAGATTGTTTGAACAGCTCATTCCTTTAAGGAGAGAAATGACTGCTTCATTGCGAGTCCTGATGTTGACAGAAACTGGGAAGAAACTGAGGCTATTTTTATAAAGCATTTGTAGGAAAGTTACAGATTCAACTGAAAGAGGAGCGTTGTTATCCCTATCACACCCAATCCTTGGCTCACAGCTGCAATCACTTGAATTTTACATTCACTGAAACAGAAAAAAAAAAAAAAAGGGCCAGATTTGTTTGCAAATCAATCTGTGCCCAAACACTGGTCGGTCCTGCAGAGATTTGTGTATCCAGCTCCCATTTACATAACCACTGGGAGCAGAAATCACTCCTCCCAGTTTTAAATCTCTCCCTGTTGGACATCTGAGGCTGAACTGGTTGCCCCTGGGTCCCTTTGGAGTCAGGCAGGAGGAATAGTCATCTCCAGAGGGCCATTCATGCCAGCGGAGATGGGCGGCTCAGATAGGTGCAGGGATGGCCTCTGGAGGTGCCTATTGCTCCTTCTGTCTGCCCGGACAGCCCGGGGCAGCTCCCTCAGACTCAGGCACCCCAGTCAGTGCCAGGCTCCGGGAATATCTGCAGCGTGCTCAGCTGGCACAGGATTCCTGCCCAGGGTGCTCCTGCATCCCCCCTGCCGGCCTGCAGGGACTTGGGGGATGTCGTGTCTGACTTTGTAGGAGAGGAAGGGATAGGGAAAGGTCAGAGAATGTCAGCTGCACGTGCTCGTGGAGGGAGGGAAAAGCCAGAGCTGGGAAGAGGAGGGAGAAGGCTGTGCTGGAGGATGTGGGCCTGTGCAGGAAGCTCCGTTCCAGCTGCGCCTCTCGGGTTCCAAGTTTTGGGGTGAATGGTGGTGACTCAGCCATCATCTCTGGGACCCAGGGATTCCCCTCCAGCTCTTTGAATCTTGCCTCATCACCACGCTGAGCCTGAACGTGAGTGAAACTCCTGTCTCCAAGAAACCAGGAGATTACCTTTTCCTTCCTGTTCTATTTTAGCAGCTGGGAACTTTTATTTCCTCCTTCCCTCCTGGCTGTGCTTCCCTTCAGCTGCTGCCTCCAGATCGCATCAAACACCCCCCCACACACCCCGTGGGGGTTTCAAAGGTAGAAACTGCAGGCCTTGGAGATGCTCACGCGGCCCTGCTCAGGTGTGTGGATGCTGATTGTGATCATCCATTAACGCTATCAGCATTCCCATCGCTGGATGTGCCCTCCTTGGCTCTTGGGGCTGGAACAGGGCTGGAACGCAATGAATGAACCCCAATCCCGGGGCGGGAGCAGCTGGAGAGAGCTGGACAGGGAGCTGAGGGGGTTGGAGCAGAATAGGGAATTACACAGGGAAAGGAGATAAAGGGCTGAGAGCTGGGAGAAGGCAGGAGCAGGGCAGAAAGGCAGCCAGGCTGAGGGAGAGGGCTCAGAGCTGGTTGTGGTGCAGATAATGAAGAGGCAGAGGAGGTGTCAGAGCTGGGGGAACATCTCAGAGCCAGCTGAGGTGCAGATGGTGAGGAGATCTCAGATTGAGGGGGCAGCAGCTCGTTCTGCCTCAGCACTGCTCCACAGCACAGTCCCACAGCTCCGTCTCCACGCTTTGTGCTTTTCAAATGTCACAGATTAAATCTCCAGGGCTGTTTCTAGACAGCAGAGAGCAGCCACGAAGCTCTGTTATCCCTGACTCTCCAATGTTTTGCCATCCGTGGATAATTGTACCAAGCACACTCCCCCTCAGGATCCACGCTGATTCACCTGGGAATGCTCTGTGCATGGAAAAACGTGTGCTGGGATAGGGTGAAGGCTTGTTCAGTTGAGGAAGGTCCATGGGACAGCTGGATTTGCCCTCCTGTCTGCACAGCCTCTCCCAAGCTCTTCCCAGCTCCTTGCAGGAGCCCTGAACTGCTGGAAAACACGATGTGTTGGAGCTTGATCAGCTCACAGGGCACGGGCTCTGCTTCATGGGGAACGTTATCCTGGAAAAAACAGCAGGAGGAGGAGGCCTGGGGGCTTGTGCCGGTGGGATGTGAACAATTCCAGGCTGTTCATCACAAACTCGGCTGGACTGGCAGGGAATGGCTTGGGGAATGTGTTGCAAAGGGAAGGGGTGTCTTGGGGTTGCCTCTGCAGCTCGAGAGCTTCGTGGAATCCCTCAGAGCATTCAGATGTGTGGAGAGCACAACCTTTGCTCTGTGATGTTCTTGATGAATTTGGCAGGTGTGATGGAGAGGGGGGGGGATGTTTATCATCAAAGGGGAATGAGTGAGGGCCTGTGCGGTACCTTCAGGCTGAAACCTGTCTGATTTTTCCCCCTGTGCCTGCCAATCTCTTTTGGAATCAAGGAGACGCCTCTTGAGCACAACCCCACGGCACCCTGTGTTCCCTCAGATATCCCATAATTACCCGGTGCCACGCGGGTTCCTGAAGATCCCGGGTGAGCAGCCCTGGCCACCTGTTTGCTGGCCTTTCCCACAGTGAGCCTTGGATTTCCCTGGAGATTTGTGATGTCCTCCGGCTCACCTCTGCTGGAATCTCCCTTGCACTCAGGGAGATTTCCCCCACCCTTGGCCAGGTATCTCCCAGGCAGGAGCACTTTTATTATCGCTCAGCAAAGGCTGGCACCACCTAAACACTGCAGAAGCTGCCTTCATCCTTCCATGGCTGTGCCTTCCTCCTCCTCTCCTTGCTCTCCCAGGGCCAGGCTTTTGGTTATGTGTGTTTCAAGTTCTGGAAAGCTTCCACACTGCTGACTGTCGTTAATACTGAGATGTTTTTCTCTTTGTTTCGTTGTAGGGAATGAACAGAATGGGCTGGACTTTAACAGGCAGGTAAGAGGCTCCCTGGCTTCCCAGGTATTCTCCTCCTTTCTGGAATGGCTGTTTTTTAATTGCTCATCATTCTGAGGCCCAGGCAGCTCCTGCTAAGAGATAAAAACTGTTAGGTCAGAAGCTGCCATTAAACAGACCACAGAACTCTTTCCCAGTTCCCCTTGTGGGATAAATGACAGATTACACCTCTGCTTTCCCTCTTCCTAATTCACAGAAGTTCAACTAATGACAGAGGTTCTTTGAATGACCATTTGCTTGAGGGGTTTTCTGGCTTTTGAATTTTTTTATATCATCATTTAGGAACAAAAAGCACCTCAGCTGTGGTGGCAATCTGTCCCCAAAGCCCCGGTGCTGTGACAGTGGCACTGACAACAGCAGGGTGTGCAGGGACAAAGGCACGGGGCTGACTCATGTGAGTGTCATCCAGCACTAAAGGGGAGGTGGTTTGAGGTCCTGGAGTGCCCAGATCAAATTCCTCTTTGCAGGGCAGCAGGGAAAGGGACAGCAGATACAAATATGGGGAAGCAAGCCCCAGTTGCAAAAGAGCAGCTGAGGGGCTGTTGTCCCTGCTGGGTGTGCTCTTCTCCCCCTGCTTTGTCCAGATAAAAGCATTCCCTGGCTCTCTGGGCGCCTGCAGATCTTCCTGTGTGCCTCCAAAAATCCCTGAGTGCCACATCAGGAGGTGACAGTCCTCTGGAGTTCCTGATCTGTGCAGACACAGGAGCTCTGCTGGCAGGGTGGGGAGGCACAGGGTGCCCAGAGCAGCTGTGGCTGCCCCTGGATCCCTGGCAGTGTCCATGGTCAGGTTGGACAGGGCTTGGAGCACCTTGGGACAGTGGGAGGTGTCCCTGCCCATGGCAGGTGTAGAATGGGATGGGCTTTGAGGTTCCTTCCAGCCCAAACCATTCTGGGATTTTAGGATGGGAGCTGCAGCCAGGAATGCACAAGGGGCTGTAACTCCATGGACAGGCTTGGAGCAGATGTTGGCACAGCAGCCACCACTTCCAGTGTGCATTCCCCAAACTCAAGGGCTCCAATCCCTTCCAAAGGCTCCCTCCCAGCAGCACTGGGCAGCTGCACCTCCTCCATGTGGCTCTTTTTGTCCTTCAAGCTTCCCTTGGTGGCTCTTCCCCTGACAAATGTCAGCCAGGCTGCAGTTTGTTTGTTTGCTTTGGCTGCTCCGGGCTTTGGGTGGGTCTCCCCTTCCTATCCAAGGTGTCTTAACACGCTCAGCCATCTTCCAGGATTTTGGAATCCCAGCTGCAAACAAAAAGCCCTGTGTCTCCAGCTCTGAGCACTGCAGAGCCCAGAGCACCGGCTCGCTCTCAGCACACCCGGGAAGAATCCAATCTGCTCAGCAGGGGTGAGAAAAGGAAATTCCCTGCAGATAGAAACGAGCACGAGGTCGTTACAGGCTGCAAACTTCTCCTGTGGCAACACCACAAAGGTGTTGGGGCTGGGGTTAATCGAGGAGAGGTGGTGGAGCAATGCTGATCTACACCCACTGCTGATCTGACCCACTGTCCTCTGGATCCCTCTGAGTGATGCTGGGGAAGTTGTGGGGGCAGCCAGGCTTGCAGGCAGTAGAAATATCCTCATGCTGAAAAGAAATTGTGGTTTTATGATTTTTATATTTTTTTTTGCAGCATTTCCATTTTAATATTCCTCCTTCCATCACAAAATCCAATTAATTTAGTCCAGCTCATCTGTATAACTGAACAGCCAATTTAGCTGGGCATTTAGCAAGGTTTAAAAAGCCAAAGACTGTGAATGAGCTCGTTTTATTGTTTTATTTTATTTCTAATCTGCTTGGATTCCCCAGAGTCCACCAAAGGGGTTTGCAGGGATGTCAAGGATGGGATGTAACAGTCCCTGAGTGGACACTGTGCAAGTGGCTCTTTGTCTCCCTCTCTTGGCCCTCCCAAGGCCACGGGTAGAGTGATTTTTAAATCATTATTTAAAATAATAATTACTATTTGAAAGTATTGTTATTTAAAAGAATAATTATTATTTTAAATTATTCTCTTAAATGAGCAGGAGCCCGAGCACACACGGGCTCCACACTCACATTTAGGGTTGACCTCAGCTGTTGGTGAATTCATCCTCAATTCAGCAAATAGATTTCAAATGACGAGAAAAAAGGAAGAGAGGAGAGCTGGGAATATCAAAGTGTTTTCATGTAAAATCAGGCATTGAGCTCTTTCATTAGGGGTGGAGGTTGGTGGGTTTTTTAATTTGATTTGGGGTTTGAGGTTGGTTTTGGGTGGCTTTTTTTTTTTCTTCTTCTTTTTCGTTAGCTTGCAATTCAAGTTTTCAAACCGAAGCCAGGGCAGGATGGTTTGAAACCCAACTCCAAACTGACTGCAGGAGCTCTCTTTGCCTTTATTTGGAGTGCTGGGCTCTAATCACTTTGAAGATCATAAATCTCACATCGTTGAAGCCTCTCCCCCAGCCTTTGTAGATGGCCTACATTTCAGGTCTGCTTCCCTCCCTCTCCTGTTGTGCTCCAGGCGGGATGGGAAGGGTGGAGTGACCTGGTTAGACCCCTTCCCTGCCTCCCAATTCCCTGCCGGGGCTGCTCTCACCCTGCAAACGGGGAGGAGGGAAACTCTTGTGGAGTTTGAGGTTTTCTAGCAGTTTGTGGGTCAGCCCTGTGCTTTATGAGAAAGCTCCTTCTGATCCCTCAGCCTATTTGGCAAACATTTCTTCTCCCCCCCCTTCCCTCCCCTCTTCAAACTCTCCTCCCACCTGGATGCAACAGTAATTTGTATGTGAATGAGAGGGAAAAGGGTGGGGATGGAAAAAGCAGCATCTTCAGCCTTGCCTATCTGGTTTGGCTTTTTTATTCAGTGAGTCTGATGCTGGTTGTTTCCTGTTTATGGCGAGGGAAATGCAAAGGCAAAGTAATAAACTTTCACCTTCGCTGCTGGCAGCCTGCACAGGGACGTCTGCCTCTGACGGGTTGGGACTGTGGCCAGAGCGTGGCAGGGACAGATCCCAGTGATTCTTTCCTTGCCTTGCAAAATTCAAGCCCAGTTTGCCTCAAATGGGACCAGGCCAAGGGGCTGAGAGTGCTGGAATGGGAGCTTTTCCTGGCTGCCATGTGGTGATGCTGCCCAGGTGCTGCGGTCTCACCAGCTCTGGGGTGGTTTAATTCCCCGCTCAGCCTTTAGGAAATCCCGGATTGTTTGTTTGTGTAGCTGCTCTGGAGAGCCAGGTGTCTGGAGCTGAGCCCTGGGACGCTGCTGCCTGCTGGAATTGGCGCTGGGATGGAGGCCTGATGGTTCTGGGAGGTGCCAGGGCTTGTGTGAGTGGTGTGAGGGCTGTGGCCCAGCTCACGGGGATGTGCATCCGTCCACAGCTGGAGAACTCACAGCTGCTGAAGCCAGGAGTGCTTTTCCAGCAGGGATTTGATGGCAGGACCCCGTCATCTGCTGGTGCTGAGTGCCAGGGAGTGAATGCAGGATCAGCTCTTCCTCCAGAGAGGGGAATGAGAGCTCCTCTCCAAGCCCTCCCTGCTCTCCAGAGCTGGGAGGGGAAAATGTCCCTCTTGAAAAAAAAAAAAAGCTGTCAGGTTTTTGTGGAAAGGCTGGGCAGGATGTGCCTCTGGTCCCTATCCAAATGTGCTGGGCACTCTTCATTCCAGCAAAAGGCTGACCCTTGCAAGACAGGCTGCCATTTGTTTATCAAACCTGTCATTATCATGAATCACATCAATCTGAAGGAGATCTGGCTGTGAGATTTGATAAGGTTTAAGACAAGCAGGTACTGAGGTGCCTGAGCAGGGCCCAGCTTCAGATTTACTGCTGGTTCTTTATTCCTGTTCTTTGCTTTCTCTGGTTTACACTAGCCAGGGGATATAGCAAGGACATAGATTTCCAACAGGCTTCCTAGACAGCCTGGTCAGCTGGATCTGTTGGAAAACTCCTCCTTTCTAATCCAAATAAAGGATCCTGTGCCCTGCAAGAGGTGCTGAAAGGGTTTCCTTCCCTCAGCACCTCCTTGTCTTAACTCCTCTCCCTGCTCTGTTCATATCTGACTGTCCTTGCCCAAAGAAACCTTAATTTTTGAGGTTGATGTGGGATTTTCAGCAGTTGCTTTGAGGTGAGTTATCTCAGGGCTCCACAGCTGATGTCCTGTAGGCAGATGATGTGAGAAGTTCAAAGTGGGCAAAGTGCCCCTGAGACGTGAAATCCCTGGTGGCTCCTTTGCAGCACCCTGACCTTGTTTGGTGCCTTCCACCCACACGTCTGAGGGTGCTTTGCTCATGGATTTAGCATCCCTTGATGCCTCTGGAAGGTGGGGAGGTGTTCAGCCCTGGCTTGCAGACACAGCCTGCCTCCCTGGCTTTTCCCAAAGATGCTGAGCTCTGTGATTGCAGCTGGGATCAGGGGATGCTTCGTGGGACGGTTGCCCCTGGACATTGGGGTGGATTGGAATCCAGGGGCCTGCTCCCTGGCAGAGCTGGGGCACGGACTCCCATCCTCTGATTCATAGTCTTGTGCTCAACCACAGACAAGTTCTTCCTCCCCTCCATCCTTTTGAAGGTGGAGAGAAGGGCCCAGCTCTCCGGGTAGTTTGTTATTAATATCTGGGATGCAAAACTCCCTGCACTTTTAATTTCGCTCCACCAGGGCTTCCCTCCCCCCAGGGATCTCTCTCATTGCTTTTCATTCTGCTCCGTGTTCCCACCTCCCCCTAATCTCATGTGCTCCCTGGATGTCATTTCTGTTCCTGCTTGGCTTTTCCCCCTGTGGGTAGCTCAGGTTTCAGTCTGCCCTCCAGATTTCCATCCCAGTCCTCTTTTGCCCTCCTCTCAAGGGGAGGTTCACATCCTGCTTCCTTCTCCCCTCTGGGGATCAATTCAGATTTCACTCTCTCTTCTCCCCGTTGCCCCAGGGGATCAGCCTAAGTCTTGCATCTGCTTTTCATCTCTTGAGCCTCCCCTGGCTGGAAATCAGGGCTGGCCTTGTATCTGCCTCGCCTGACACTGGATCTAAGCTCAGCTCTGCCTTGGCCTTTCCCTTTTGAAGTCTTCCTGCTCTGTCCTAGGGACAGGCTGATTGCATAAATTTGTTTGTGTGCAGGTTCCTCATTGAAATGCAGCCCTTTGGGAAAGCATCAGAGAAAAGCCCTGGCTCCAGGGAAAGCCCTCTGTGCCTAAATCTGGCCCTGCTTTGCTTAGGACAGATATGCAGAGGAACCCCTTCTTCAGGCTGGGTTTGTTCTGGCACCTCGGATGAGCTTGCTGGGAATGAGCTCCAAAACAGGCCAGGGAGGGAAGGGGGATGCAATTAGGAGCAAGGATTTGGCCTTTTTAATTGGTTTTTCTCAAGAGGTGGACTGAAACCACTGAATTAATTTGTTGACAACAACCCAGAGTTGGCTGGATTTTATCTGTTCCTTTCACATCCAGCTGCAGTCCGTTCCCAAACTCCTGCTCTCCAGCTTTTAAATAGCAAATTCATTTATAAGGTGATTCCTACACCTGTTTCCTTGGCAAAATACCTCGTACAGCTGTTAGAAACCTGTCTGAGAGAGAGAGACAGAGATCTTTGTACAAATTCCCTGCTCATCTTTTGGGAAACGCTTTCAGTCCTCCCAAGGGACAAGCCCCAGTTTCATTCATCTGTCTGAAGGGTCACAAAACTCGTTTCCCACACCAGAAACTCAGCCCAAGGCAGGGCTGTCGTTGGCCAGCCACAATCTGGCTGGCCCAGCACTTTTTTGAGGGCTGGATGGCACGAACTGCTGGGCCTCTCCCGGAGTCACCGCTAATGAGCAGAGGACTCGGAGTCCCTGGAGGCCTTTCATGTGCTGAGCTCCGAGGATTCACCCCAAACCCTGCACCACCCAGCCAGGGAGGGGCCCTGCACTGCCCTGCACCAGGGTGAGTCCCAGCACACCGTGATGGGTTCCAAGCAAGGCCTCCAATTCTGGATGTCCCAGGGCACTTTCTCCATCCCCAGAGGTGCTGATCCGCTCCCTGTGGGATCAGGGGGTTTATCCAGCCAGGGAACCCTCCTGCCTGCTTCCCCAGCCCGTGGAATTTGCAGGGGTTGGGAGCAGAGAGTTCCCTCAACCCTTGGGCTTCATCCCCTCGCCCAAAAGGAACCCTCCCCGTGTGATGCTCTCACATTTCCTCCCTCTCCCTTTCTCTTTAACTGTGCTGTTCACTGGGTTTAATGCAATCCCTCCAGCTGCTCTTGCCATGTCCCAGTTCCCTGGGGCGTGGCAGCCGCTGCCAAAAAGTGCCAGGGACCAACGGGAGAGGCTCGTGGAGCTGGGATGGAGCCAGCCCCAGCCACGGGAGCCGTCTGATTCCCAGTTAATTCCTCCTAAACGTGGGATGTGGTGGGGAGTTACCCATCAAGGGCTACCTGGGCTGTGTGGATACTCTCCCTTTGGATGACTAATCCAGGGATATCCGTGCAGTGCCAGCTGTTTGGATTTGTCACTGCCAGAAGGCACAGAGAGTCCTCCCCATAGGCAAGGGATCCATGGGAAAAAAAAAAAAAAAAAAAAGGATATTTTTCATGCAGGGCAGATTCTCAGCCCAGAAAATCCCAATAAGGCAACTTTGGAGTGGAACAGGAACGTGCTTGGGCTCCAAGGGACCTGTGTGAGCTTGCAGGAGGGCAGGGGAGAAGCCATGGAGTGGTGTGTGTGAAATCAGGGTGATAAGGAAAGGGGCAGGGATGCAGCCCAGGGTGGGAGCAGAGCAGATAAGCACGGAGGTGTAGGCAGAGGTGGAGTTCTGGAGAGGTTTGGGAGTTGGGCAAGTGAAATGCAGAGAGGGAGAGAAAGAGGTTCAGGGAGCAGTGCTGCAACCCATGGGGAGGTTGGGGCAGGGGCTGAGGAAGGGGCAGAGAGAGCCCTGGGAGGGACACAGGGGAGAAATCCCAGCCCTGATAGGGGTGAAATAATTGTCCATGCTTTGATTGGAGGTTCTGACCAAGAGAACGGCGCCTTCCCCTGCCCGTTGTGGAAATGCTCCCAGTTTGGGATGCCCACAGGCCTCAGCAGGACTGTGTGCCTCAGTGCCACCAGGAACAGGCAAGGTGCTGCAAGTTGCTTTTTCAGTATCTTTTCAGCAGCTCTGTGTCCCCTGAGCACAGGTCCCCTCCTGAGAGCTCTCAGCAGCCTCTCTGCCCGCCGGGCTGTGGGTGCAGCCCTGGCCAGGATGCTCCCACCTGAGCAGGTGTCGCTGTGAGCGTGGCCAGGCAGGGCAGGTGCTCTCCCCACCTCTGCTTTGGTTCTCCTCTCCCTCGCCCAGCCCCTGCTTTGGAAGCCTGCTGGGCCACAGGGGATCAGCTGAGGTTCAGCACAGCGAGGTGTGTGGAGGGGGGGACTTCTCTCTCTTCCCTGTTTGTTTGGAAGCAAAAATTCCAGGGAAAAGCTGTATCAGAAAGCCCGCAAAAGCTGCGTGTGGTTCTGTTTGTTTTCTCCTGTCAGGCGTGCAGCTTGGTTGCTCCTTAAGTTTTGACTTCCCACCCCTACTTTGACTCCAGCACAACCATTTAACACCCCAAGCCAAAGCTGAGGATAAACCCTATCAGATCAGACCTCAATTAATAACCTCAAAGGCCTCGTGTAGGGTGATGCAGGTGTGCTGAGGTTAAGGATTGCATCTGAATCTTCCATGGCTGAGTTTTAGGACTGTTAGGGACTTAATCCCACGCTGAATTCCTTTGTGTCACGCCGACAGCTTCCAAAAATTCCCAGCCTTCGGTGGGACAGAAATGTTACAGGGTGAATATCGTGGCATCGACATAAAGGTTTTCTGCCTTCTTTCCAGGTCTCTGCTAAGCCCTGCTCTACGTGCAGGATGGTACATGTGGAAATAGTAATTGCAACCCCATTATTATTATTATTATTGCCATAATTTATTATTAGTGTTTTTTATTTTATGGGGCCCACGTGCGCGGGTAATTCACAGCGGAGCACTTACGCCATCGGAAGGTGGGAAGGCTCAGGGAGCTGCAAGAGCCTTGGATCCTGCTTAATACCCATTTCCAGCTTAAAGCTTTCTCCCTGGGCTTGAGGCAAAGGGATTTTGGGGCAGCTTGAGGCAGCCCTGCTGTGCTGAAGAGCGTTTTGGGGTGACTCAGAGTCGTGTTGTTCCTTTTTAGCGAGGGCCAGGTGCTCCAGACCCTCTGTGTGCACCTGATCCTCCTCTTCCCTCTGCTGTGGAGGGCTGGGAGTGAGTCAAACTCTTAAACTAGGTCCTGACCGTGAGATAAGCCAGATGTGGAGACAGATAAAGGTGTTTCAAAGAGGTCACTGTCTAAAGAGGAGCTTCACAACAAACAGGGCTGCCTTCCATCTCCCACTAACGCGGTTCCTGCCCGGTAACCGGTGCTGGAGAGGGCTGGCAGGGCTGCAAGGGTTGGCAGGGCTCGGGTAGGAGAGAGCCAGACCTGGATTTGGGGAGAGGACTGGAGGCTCTGAATTGGTGGCTGAGCGAGGAGGGTGATGGAGCACCAGGAGCACATCCCAAGGAGGATTTTGGGGGCTGCTTTGGAGTCTGATAGATGGGGAAAGCATCGAGATTATCCCTGAACTGCGATTACCCACGGAGGGCTCCAGCCCCACCAGTGGGATCCAACACTGGTCCACCCGAAGGGAACAGCAGCCAGCAGAGCTGCTCAGGTGAATCTTCCCAGCTTCCCGCCTTTCCAGGGCTCTCTGCAAGATGTCTGCAGGATGTTTTCACGAGCCGAGCGTTTGCCAGAGGTTCACAGATCAGTTACAAAACAGTTGTACCTTTTTTTCTTTCTTTTTTTTTTTTTTCCTCTCCCCTTCTTCCTACTGGTAAGGAAGAGTTTGTGCAGTAATTGCAGGCAGGTTGGGAGATGTTTTCTTCATAATTCTCCTTCTTATGAAATGTTTATGAAACACCTTCCACAAATCAGTTACGCAAGCAGGCTCCAGAGCTTTGATCATTTTCCATCACCCTCAGTGTGTTTCTTCGTTTGTTTTGCTTTTTGTTGTCGTGTTTAGGGCCAGAGATAGGGAAGAACCCATCCATCCTTGCAGATGTTCAAGCCAAGTATGGAAGGGACTCTCTCTTTTCCACCCAGTCACCCCTTCCTGTGTTTTCCACTCAGCTTGCTCGGGGGCTGACCCTGTTTCAGGGCTGTGAAAACATCCAAACATCCACTTGAGATTTGCAAGTGTGATTGCTGCCCTGGCCCAGAGGTGCCTCCAGCTGCCGTTACCTGCTCCCAGCCCTGCCCAGGGCCTCCCCTCGGGCCCCAGGGCCAGGAAGGTGCTGGAGATTCACAGCCAAGAGCCCCCACACCTCACCTCAGCCGTGGGGATTTGCAGCTTCTGCTCTCTCCCCTGCTCCTTTTTCCATGGAATGGTTTGGGGTCGGAAGGTTGCTGAAGGATCAGCTCATTCCAACCCCTTGCCAAGGGCAATGAAGCTTCCACCAGACCAGGTTGCTTTCTTTAAATAATGTTATTTTCCCAAGTAAAATTCAATGGGAACAAAGTGTTCCCATGACTTCTCATTCCTCTTTCCCCATCCACGATGATCCTATAAAACCTGAGCAATCCCAGTGGGATCTGCTCCTGTGATTTTTGCCCCAATCACTGTTGCTCACTTGCAGTGTTTCAGCAGAGCTCCCATCAAATACCCACACGAGGTGAATCTGTGAGGATTTCATCATTTCAACCTTTTATTTTTCGGTTTAGTTCCTCAAGGAAAACTCTTCCCATATTTGCAGGCATTTTCTGCTAATCCCAGGCAGATGCACTGGGAAAGGAGGAGGCAACTCCTCCCCTCGTTTTATTAATTCGAAATTTACATTATTTTAAGGGAGTCTCATGATATTGAGTGGCCTCACCCACAATGTGTGTGGTTTTTTGGGGTTTTTTGGGTTTGGTTTTTTTAATGTACACTTGGCAATATTGCCGGTTTAGCCAGGGAAAAGAAAAAAAAGCCAACCAAAAACGAAGCAGCAGGATTTGCATAAACCATCCCCAAAGTTTTGGATAGAGCCCGAACTCCTGCTAATGAACAATTAGCCAGCTGCAGGCCTGTCGGGGAGAGGAAGAGGAGGGCGAGGTAAATTTGAGCCTAAACCCAATGGAAATCGGTGCGGAGGGAGAAGGATTTGTCAAGAACCAACCCCGGGTTCCCGCCCACTGCGCAGGAGGGAGCCAGAGAATTCCAGGGCCGGGGGAAGGAGCAGTGGGAGATGTTGTTGTTTTTAAATCAGGAGCCGGTGTCCTCTGCCAAACCCACCTCCCGTTCTCCCATCGAGCCGTGCCGGGATGCGGCTACACACCCCTTTCTCCCTGGAGCGCCGCCAGCTCGTCCCGCTTGGCAGCTGCAGGAATTGATTTCAGTTTGGAAATGGCTCGTGCCTCTTCAGCACCCCACTCCCATCGGGATCACGGCTCGGGCGGCACCCACAGCCCGGCTCTCTGAGACCTGGACAACTTTGATATTTTTTGGGGGACTGCTCCACCTTGGATGAAACAAATAAACTTTTTTTGTTGGTTTTTTTTTGGTTTTTTTTAATATAATTTAGTTTTTTTTCTTTTTTTGGCGCCGACGGATTCTTTTTAATGCACAGAACATCCATAAATCCACGTGCCTGCAAGGACTGGATGGCTCAGGGCTAACGGGGTGTCCTCCTGAGCCTTTTTGCCTGACATTTAGTGACTTATCGCTGGCGATAGCGATCAAGAAGATCTTTCCACCTGATTTTTTTTTTTTTTTAATGCCCTGCCAGGCTAAGAGGGATGATCATGCCAACCTGAAAGGTAGGAAAGAGCTGGAATTCATAGCATGTCTACCTCTTGTTGCAAGGAGCTGGGATTATTGCAAAACGAGTTTCGGCGGTGTCCAGAGCTCGAGCTGTAATGAGAGGGGGTGTTGTAATCACCTTCCCTCCGTGTGCAGCACCTTCCAAAATGCAGAGGGGAATGTTGCAGCTCCCTGCTCTGGAGCTGTTGAGCTTCTCGTGGGCACGTTTTCCCCTTTTCTCCTCTCGTGGAGATCCTTCGAGGCTCGCATGAAGTTGGTTGTAGAGGTCTCTTCCAGCTGGAATGATTCCGCGGATTTTCTTTGCGTTGCTCAAATGGGCAGCAAAGCTCCTTCAACCCCAAAATATCCGCTTGGGATGTTGGTTTTAGAGCGGATTTCTTGTCCCCCTCTGCTGGCAGGAGGTTGCAGGGCCTCAAGGGCCCATCAGTGGGGCAAAGACCCTCCTCATCTTTGGGGGATGTGGGGTTTGGAAGGGGGTCTGTGGGGTCTGATGCGACCTGGGGATGTTCGGTCCAGAGTCGGGGTGAATCTTCAGGGGTTTCAAGCCCTGTCCTTTGTAGAGTCCTCCTGGTTTTTCCAGTTTTGGGGAATTAAAGGCTCTTCTTGCTGCAATGAGGGATAATCCTTGTTCAGGGTGTTCTCATGCTGAGGAAACGTTTGGTTCAGTCTTTTCCTGGAGGAGAGTTGTGTATGATTTACCTTTCCCCCATGCATGGACACTCCTCACCCAGCTCTCAGGAATTAACCTCAAAACTTCCCAAATCCTCCCCTCCCTCCTGTCCCAGTCAGCACTACCAAAAGATTTCAGCTACTATAATAATTGGAACAGATTTTTATTATTATTACTATTTTTCAATAAATTAAATTTTAAATATGTAGTAGCAATGTTACAAATGAACATGGGGACTGTGGAATAAACCAGGAAAAAGGATTTGGTTCTGCTCCCTCGGTGCGTTTTTCTCTAAGAATGTGAATTTAAAAATCATTATTTTCTGGTGGACAAGAACTTTGCTTGAACATTAAAATAGCTCCAAAAGACCACTGGACACCTGGGAAGTTTTCCAGTTGTTTTTCCACAGCTTGTAACTGAGGAGGGAGATTTTCCTCACAGTTTCTCGTTGCTTTTTGGTAGAAATGGAACAAAAGCATTTGGTGCCTGGAGTGCTGCATTTTCAAGTCTGGGAGATGGCTCTGCTTTTTTGAGGTCTTTTACTCCAGGACCTTTCCTTTCCCATCCCCTTGGACCATTCTCTCTGCAGGGAAGGATGAGAGGTTTTCCATGGCCAGCCCTGCCATTGGGGCCTGAGTTGTGATCTGGAAAGGGGAACTGCTTCGTGTTCTCATTAAAACTCCACAAAAGGCTTTAAACCTTGAAAAGCTGCTTGAAATTTTGGGTTTTTTTTTTTCCTGAAGGGTTTTAATTGAGCAAAGTTCCAGCCTGCACTGGGCTTGGCAGAGCAGGAGAGCTGCCCGTGGGGTCGAGTGGGGAGCAGGAGTGTGGATGCCCATCATTTCCAGAGATGGAAACTCTGAAAATTCCCTGAGGGGAGCCTCTTGCAGCCCCTTGGATCCCATCTGCGCACTCCTCCTGCTCATCCCTGTTCCCTAATCCAACAATTCCTTTGCTTTTTTGCAGATTAAAACCGAGGACCTCAGCGACTCCCTGCAGTCTGCCATCCCCCCTCGGTCGGGTCACCTGGTGCAGGGATCATCCATGATGCCAGGGAGCCAAATTGCTGGGGTGAGTGTGGGCATCAAGGAAAAATCAGGAAATTCCTTTGGCCAGGGGGAAAAAGGAGCCTGAGGGGATGAGGAGCAGTGGATTGGAAAAGTGAATCCTCACCTTCCTCCTCAGCTTTTCCTCGTGGGTTCAAGGGTAGGCTGGACATGTGCTGGGGTGAGATTTCCTCTGAGGGTTTGCTAAGCAGGGAAAACACCCCTGGTCAGGAAATCCCTCGGATTGGAAATAACTGGAGGCTGAGACAACACCGTGGGGAAGTGTTTGAGAATGTTTGCCCTGCTATTCCTCTTTCAGGAATGTCTGGTTAATGCCATTGCTGGAGATGGGATTCTAGACTAGATTAACTCCTAATCTGAGCCTGTTGTTGCCTCAAATTGATTTGCACCAGGGAAGAAATTCATTCCTTAAGGGAACTGTTTTTTTCCTAATGTAAAAAAATTGGAGTTTGACACTTTTATTAAATTCTAGTGGGAGCTGGATGCCAGGCAGCCACACAGATGCTCAGCAATCCCTTCCCTTGTTCTTTCCTGGGGTATTCAGACCCATTATACAATTTAGGGATTCTTCAATTTCCCCCAATCTTCAGAACAGTCCTGTGGGAAGCAGTGTTGGTGAGCTGGGACAGCCTGCTGCAATTTGCTGGGTGATTTCAGGCAGTTCACTCTGCAAATACTTTGTCTGGAAGAAATTGAAATCCAAGAGCTTTCACTGTTCTAATAACCAGAGTTTGATTGCCTCAGAAATGTCTTTATCAAGAGTTACCTTTTTCAGGGAAAAGCAGACAGTTCTCCACGTGGATGTCTCTGTCTGCACAGAATTCTTCTCCTACACCTGAAACTTTTGGACCTGCAGCTCTCCAGCCCCCAAATTCCCCAGATTCAGCATGGATTTGTGAGGAGCAGAAATCCTCGAGTTTCACTGTTGCCTTTGCTGTTTTCTGTAGGACATGAGCTCCCTGCACACCCTGCAGCAGCTGGTGCTGCTCCCTGGCCACATGCAGTCAGTTCCCCAGTTCCTTCTGTCCCAGTCTCAGGCAGGACAACAAGGTAAGGGAAGGAAAAGCTGGGATGGATAAATATTTCGGGAAAAGCTCTTTTCTCGTGGCTGTCGGGTTTTCCCAGCGGGATGCTGCTGCCTGTTCCCACACCGGGGATGATCCCAGCTCCACGTGGAAGAGCATCCCGGGTTGGAGATGCTGCTGGGTCCTGTGCCTTGTGCGCTCCACGAGTGCCACCTTGGGGCCAGCCCGGGCAGCCGGGCACGGATCCCAGCCCGGAATTCCAGCAAAACTGCGAGGGAGCTCCTTGGGGAGCAGGGCCAGCCCGCCCGGGCTCCCTCCCACTCCTCATTAAGTCCAGAAAGCTGATCAGAGGCCGGGCTGATGGCCTGGAGGGAGGGTAAATCCAGGGAAGGAGCTGGAGGACAGAGCTGGCAGCAGAACAGGTCCAGCTTAGCCAGGAGCAGCTCTGGGATGTGAGAGCGAGAGGTTTGGATATTCCAGAGGGCAGGAAGGGCCTCACTGCTCCTGAAACACGGAGAAATCAGCTCCAGGAAAGCACTGAGGACTCTCTCAGTGCTTGAGAAAGTCCCTGCATTTCTGGGTTTACCTCCAATGTTTTTACAGCATTTCTCCCGCCCCAGGGATAAGGATGGAGGATGTTTTCTGCTGCTTTAATCCATAACCTGGCAGATCCAAGGGGACTTGGATCCTTTGCTTGTGTTCTTGATTTATCCCAGCACAGAGCTCCCTCCACATGAACTAAAATTCAGGATTATAACCTTAAATCTCGGCAGCTTGAACCCACTGGTTCTCACACTCCAAAAGCAAGCGGGGAATTTATTCCTTCCTGACAATATATAAATTCTGCTTTCTGCCAGATGCTGCTGAGTGATGGATAAAGGTACTTGATGTATATTTACAAATGATTTGGAATTAGTTTGTTTGAAATACGGTTGGGACAATCTATTCCTTGCTGCCTGCTTTTACTCATGAATAATAAACATCTTTTACTGCAAAGCACAACTCGCTGCCTTTTATAGATGAGAATTTCTCTGTTCAGTGACTTTTTTTTTTTTGGCAGCTGTGTTTGCTTGTCACCCTTTCCAGTTCCAGGCTTGACCAGGACTGGATATTTTGGCCAGGAGCTGGATTTTTGGGCAGGAACACTTCCATTTGCATGGGAGATTGCCAGGTTTTAATGACCCTTTGCCACATGCAGGCACAGCCAGTGGGGACTGAAAGGGAAGGCTCAGGTTGGCTTTGTGGAATTTGTTGTTTTATACAAGTGGAGTTTTCTTCCTCCTTCAGGAAGGCAGGAAATATTCCAGAATTGCCCCTGAGGCCATCAGGGAATGCCCTGGGTGGCTCCATGAATGGATTTTGTGGCCAAAGGGGCTGCACCTTTCCAAGAGGGGTGTGAGGTTTAGCTGGGGTTGTATTTTGAAGCTCTCAGATCAATTCCCAGGTTTGATTGCCTCGTTCCCTGTGCTCACCTGAGCCGGGATGGGAGAGCTCTGGAAAGGTGGGAATGAGCAGCCAGGGAGATTTTGGGAATCCTGTCAGTCCAAAGCATTGCTGCTGAAATCTTCATCCCAGCTGTCAGACTGGTGATTCCTGAACCCAGCCCTTCCATTTCCCTCGGAGCTGGAGCTGGGCTCTCACAAAGGTGTTCAGTCATGATTTTAAAGACTCCAAATGACAGAGCATCTGCCATGTCCCAAGGCAAAGCCACTGCAGTGATTAATTACCTGCACTGGTGGAAATGTACACCTCATTACCAGCCTGGATTTGAAATTCTGACTTGTTCCAGCGTTAGGGGAGGCTTATTCCAAACCCAGGCTAAGCAAATAAATGGGATAGTGCACATCAGATCTAAATTAAATAAAAAAAGGCAGAAAGAGAGAGAGGGAGTGATTGATTCTGGAGATTATCTGTTTTCCCTTTTATTACGAGAAGTCCATAAATTTCTATGGACTCCCCCTGTAATTGGCAGTTATAATCAATTAAATATATTGACTGCTCCAAGCAAGGTTATAAATCCTCACTAAATTCTATAGGTTTCACTCACAATGGACTTGATACCAACTAAATTTCCAGGGAACTACACATCCTAATCCTGTAGGACATTCCCTCTAAGAGATATAGGCTTGTACTTGGCACTTTGTCAACTAAACAATTACAGGGTCTCCATAAATCCCAGGTTTTGTTGGGTTTATGGATTTCCCTTCTTTTCCCCTTTCATCATTTCATGTCAGCTCCTGTGTTCTGGAAGAAATTCTATTTGTTTGAAATACAGTAGGGTAGGAAGGGAAGGGTCAGATGGCTTCCAAGTGACACTTGGAAATGAAATGTAGAACAGAGAGCAGAGTGGGAGGGCTCACAAGATGAACTGGAGGATCAGGGGGTTTTTAACAAGATCAAGTGGCTGAAAGTTGAAATCAGAAGAGCTTACATTGGAAATAAGAGGTCCGTTTTTCTAAGACCTGTGGTGATTAAGCACTGGGAGGGATCCCCATGGAGGATGTAGGAAATTCTCTGCTGCTTGGCACCTAAAATCAAGATTAGAGGTCTCTGAAATGCCTGAGCACGAGGAGTGACACTCAGGGATCAGCTAATGAGATATTTCACTTGTGTCATCATTGGAATAATCCCTTGCAGGCTGAAAAGCCACGGGAAGAACCTTTTCTTCCTCACAATCCAGCTCAGGGCCAGACCCTTTCCTAATGGCTGAAATTCTTGTATTTTGGGCAGGAAATAACTCAGGGAGCTTCCCCCTCTGACCTTTCCTGGGGCTGTTCACCCACCAGCTGTGCCTTTGTTTTCTTTTTTTCCTCCTCAGCTTTGCAGCCAAACCTCCTCTCGTTCCCTCAGCAGCAGGGCAGCCTCCTCCTCTCCCAGCCCGGACCCAGCCTGGCCTCCCAGGTAACAGCCCACCTGAGAGCTGCTGCTTTAGGGAGGGCAAAAAGCACAGCAAAGCAGGGTGCTTTTGTGGTTTTTGTGACTCTGAGTGTCTCTTTTGGGGTGTCTGGGCAGGCTGTGGGGCGTTCCGGGCTCCCCGGCTCCTCCGTCGAACCCCACCTGGACGTCCCCCAGCACTTGCAAGTGGCAAAGCACCTGACCCCAGCAGGGGCTTCCGAGGAGCCCAGCGACCTGGAGGAGCTGGAGAAGTTTGCCAAGACTTTCAAACAAAGGAGGATCAAGCTGGGGTTCACACAGGTGACAAAGGGAGGGGGTGGGAGGAGTTTGGGGCAGAGGTGTGGGTGGAGGAAAGGTTGGATTAGGTGAATTTGGGTTATTCTGCAGCATCCCCTTCCAAATACACAAAGAGAAAAACCCTTCCTAACACCTCATCACCTTCTCCAATATGCAGGGGTGTGGGGGGGAAAAAAATCCCCTCTCCCTGGCAGGCAGGTCATGAGAACAAGGCTGGAGCTATCCTGGAAGCAGCCTGAGGGTTGAGGCTGGACATCAGGAAAAAGTTCTTCCCTGGAAGAGTGCTTGGGAAGAGTGCTCCCTGCCCAGGGCGGCGGTGGAGTCCACCTCTGGGTCATAGGATGGGCCTGATGACCTCAGAGGCTTTCCCAGCCTGGCTCATTCAGTGCTTCAGTGACTCTGAGCGGGGCTGTGGCACCTCTGAGGGGTTCCCCTGTGCTCAGCCTGGGGATTTGGGTGTCCCCTGGCAGGGTGACGTTGGCCTGGCCATGGGGAAGCTCTACGGCAACGACTTCAGCCAGACCACCATCTCCCGCTTCGAGGCTCTCAACCTGAGCTTCAAGAACATGTGCAAGCTCAAGCCCCTGCTGGAGAAGTGGCTCAGTGACGCAGGTGGGTGACACCAAGGCAGAAATGCCACCAGCAGGAGAGAAAGATCCATCCAGGAGCCTCAAATCTGTTCAGCCCCTTCCGTGTGTGAGCTGGAAAAGAAGGGAAGGAGCTGCTGAGGTGCTCAGGGATCAGCCCAGGAGGGGTAGTTGGAAAAGGAAGACATCACTGAGAGGGGAATTCCCAGGGGCAGCAGGATTTGGGGAGGTGTCCTGTGCTGAGCTCACAGCACATCTGAGCCATTCATCACCTCTCAAATGCTTTGGTCAAACATCCTTTTTCCTGGGGGAAATGAAATCGTTGGAAAACCCCTGGATTTCCCCAGAGCAGGCTGGAAATCAGGCTCACAAAGGAAAAATGGTGTGTGGGTTGAAATGTCAGCACTCCTATTCCTTCCCTGATTTGGAGAAGCTCCTTGGTGGATTTGGAGGGATTTTAATCATCATCATCAGGAGGGGCCACGATGTAGGAACAATTTACCTATTTTAGGAAGTGCCTTTGTTTCACAAAAAGTAACTGGGAATGAAAGAAAATAACTCAATATCTGCTTGCAAATCTCTTTTTCCCCTCCCTCTTCCCCCAGAATCTGCTCCTTTGGATTCTTCCATGAGCACCCCCAATTCCTACCCCTCTGTGAACGAGATGTTTGGACGGAAAAGGAAGAAGAGGACCAGCATCGAGACCAACATCCGCTCCACGCTGGAGAAGAGATTTCAAGATGTGAGGGGAAAAAAAATCTTTCCATCTTTTGGGAGCTCTCCCCCTGAGCTTGGCATTTGCAAGGCTGTAGCACAGAATCCCCTCAAGAAAAGAGGTTTTTCTGGGGGTTTTTATTTGATAGCAGGTTAGAAAATGCCTGGAGGGGCAAGAGGAAAATTGTTAAACGCAAAGAAATTCCCTATTATTTGACAGTAGGTTAAAAAATGCTTGAAAGGAGTTAACAGGTGAAGAGTTAAACCCAATGAAATTCCCAATTATTTCCTTGTTGAGTGTTGTTTTAAGGGAATTACAGTTGTAGCACCACATTTGGGTCAAAGCTGATCTCTGCACCCACCTCTTTTCTTTCTGAGTTGCAGATGTGACACAGGAGCTCTGTGGCCACCATGCCCCATTAAGCAGCTCTCGTGAGACCCCATATTTGCTGCAAATGTTTTTGCTGAACCCAGTCAGAAGTGGAGCCCTTCTACTTTTTAAGCTCCAAGAATTTCAAGAAAAATCCCTACAGCACTCAGGCAGAGCTTTAATCAGCAGGACTCAGCTGAGTTTCGGAAAATTCTCAAATCAAAACTGTTTCTGAGCTGCTTTTCTCTTGGTTTCTCCCTCCTATCAAAACTTGCCCAGCCATCAGCAGCTCATTTTGAGCTGGTAGAAGCCATTCTCTGTGATGGGAACATTATCTTGGCACCTCTGTGCCAGGTATCTTTGATATTTTTGAGCTTCAGCTCCGAGCAAACCCCGTGGAGCTGAAAGGAATGAAAATAAATGACTCAGGAGGCAGGGTGGGTTCTGTTATTTGCCTTTCTGGATGGGGGTAGACAGAGACAGTGGCTCAGACAGTGACAAGGCCACCAGGTTTAGGTGACCCCAGCACTGATTTTGGGGCTGTTGAGCTCAAAGAGGGCAGTGATTTGTGCAGTAACAGGGACAGGAGCTGTGACTCAGCTCCCACCCCGACTCTGGGAGAGCTGATGTGGAACCAGAGGCACTTTCTGGTTCACAGAACATAATCTCTCACCCAAATATTTACCCTCAGCCTCAGAATGAGCTTTTTTCCCCTCCCCAGCTCACAGCCAACCCCACCCTTGTCCTCCCAACAGCTATGGATGCTCTTTGGGGCTGTTTTAACCTCCTGCTTCTCTCAGCAGAACCCCAGGCCCAGCTCAGAGATCTCTTTGGGGCTGTTTTAACCTCCTGCTTCTCTCAGCAGAACCCCAAGCCCAGCTCAGAGATCTCTTTGTGCTCTCTGGGGCTTTTTTAACCTCCTGCCTCTCTCAGCAGAACCCCAAGCCCAGCTCAGAGGAGATCTCCTTGATAGCAGAGCAGCTCTCCATGGAGAAGGAGGTGGTTCGGGTCTGGTTCTGCAACCGGCGCCAGAAGGAGAAGCGGATCAGCTGCCCGATGCCATCCCCCATCAAATCACCCATCTACAACTCCAGACTGGTGAGGCACTTGGGGTGCAGCCCCCTGAGTGGAATCTCATCCAGAGCATTCATTGTTATCCTAACAATTGAAAACAATCAGCTAAATTAGAGCAGTTAATTAAGTGATAATTCTATCTATTGAAAAGAGCAGAAAGAAAATGCACATTTCCGAGGAGGAATTGATTAGTTTAATTGTAGGATAATTTATTCAAATCAGGATGCTATCCCAAAGCTTTTTTTCTCCTGAGATTGATAAAGCAAACCTTTCCAAAGTTAATGGAGGATGAGGATTACACACACTCTTATCAGTTTAGCTGTATTTCTGCTGGCTCATTTACGAGTTGCTTGGTGACTTTGCCATTTAAAGGTGGCAGGAACCTGCTCAGTGCTGCAGCACAGGAGTGGCAGGCAGGGCCTCTGTTCACCTGCAAGATTTTACCTTGAAATCTCCTGGCTTGTGGAATTATCCATCAGAAGGCAGGAAAACATCTCGGGAAGTTTGGTTGTTGGCCCCAAAACAAGCACTGAGGAGCCTGGGGGAGGAATCCCCCTGTGGCTGCTGTGCAGAGAGTGCCCTCATCTCATCAGCCTCCCTGAACAAAGCTCTGCCTTCGGCAATGAATGGAATAAATGCCCCAGGCTCCTTTGGATTGCAGCTCCCAAAGTGCCAATTGTCACCTGAGAGTTAAACTCCCTCAAGGAATTGGGATTTTTTGTGCCCTAAGCCAGAGGGAGCTGTTCCTGCTCTGAGATGTCTGAGAGGATCTTGGAGCTTCCAGAAAATTCCATCATTTCATGGCTGATCCATAAGTTTAGATGGATGTGGAGAGTGTCAGACACATGCAATACAAATTCTGATTTCTTTCCTTGGCCACGGATGTGGGAATGGTGCTTCTACACTGGGCCATGGCTGGAAATACCCATGGGAGCCCCAGCTGTGGGTGCTCAGTGTCCCTGGGAGGCAGCACGCTGCACAGGGGCTGTGAGAGGAGCAGGATGGTGGGATTTATCCCCTCCCAGTGCCCACTGCTCACTGCCTGCCTCTGTTCCTGCCTAGGTCTCTACCTCAGGGTCCTTGGGGCCCCTCTCCGTCAATCCAGTGCACAGCACCATGCCTGGGACTGGTGAGCCTGCCTTGGGAAACCTCCCTTGGGAAACCTCTGCCCTGGGATTTATCCCTGACTCCTCCATTTCTGGGTCAGGCTTTGGCCAGGGAAAAGCATCCCCACCCAGCTGGGATAAGAACAGCCGAGTCTCTCTGTTGGGTGGGATAAAAACGTGGAAAACACCAGGCAGAAGAACATTTCCAGGATAATTCTTGGCTGGGGTGTTTAGGTTTGGGAGCCAAACAGAGCAGGGGAGGGGGGAGGTCAGTGTCAGATCCCTGTGGAGATGTGAGATTCCCAGAGAGAGGAACAGGGAACATTCCTGGGGTCCCCCCTACCTTCCCCACGGCAGGGGCAGCGAATCAGGGATGGGCACAGGGATGGGCACAGGGATGGGCTGGGAATGTCTGGGCAGCAAGAGGAGGTGCCAGGCTCACTGTGCTCTCTCCCACGCAGTGACATCCTCGTGCTCCCCAGGGAACTCCAGCAGGCCCTCGTCCCCTGGCAGTGCCCTCCATGCCAGCAGCCCCGGCACAGCCCAGAGCAACTCCAAAGCTGCCATGAACTCCTCTGGCTTCAACTCTTCAGGGTAAGGCAGGGGGGCACCCCCACAGCTCCCAAAAGCAACCCAGGGCACTGGGGGGTTGTGGGATCTTCAGGAAGAACGGGGAAGCTTTTAGGGATCCCAGCAGTGTGGAGTGTTCCTGGGGGATGCTGCCAGTGTGACCTCCCAGGGACAGGGTGGCATTGTTGGGGTGTCCTGTGCAGGGACAGGGGTTGGATTTGATGATCCTGATCAACATCCAGCTCAGGATATTCCCTGATTCTTGGGATGTGGCTGTTTTGCTACTTGAAAATGAATAGGCAATCGAGTTTTGCCTGGAAAACTTTGCTGGTTTAAAAAAAATTGGAAAAAAAACCCAAACAAAGTGGTTAGAAACACTGTCCTCACCTGACTCCAGTGTGAAGGAAGCAGAGGAAGGTTTTATTCTGCTGTTCCTGCTTGGATAACCCAGCCACAGCCAGTTTTCTCTCCTGCAGTGCCACCCAGAGAGCTCTGCTGTGAGCAACTCTTCCACAGTGGCACTACAGAGATGAATTTTTCACCTCTACCCTGCCTTTAGAGGCTGCAAAAGCATCAAACCAGACAAGAGGGCTCAGAGCCCTGCTGGTTCTTTCCCTGGGGGCTCTCTGCACTTGTGATTTCTGCTGCATCCCCTCGAGGATGCTGAGTTAGGGAGGCACCAGAGCAGAAAGGGCTGCCCACAGCTCTTGGGTCACCCTGTGCCATGAATCCCCCTCCCTCTGTGCTGTCCCTGCAATACAGAATTTGTTGCTTGGAGTGAGGTTTTATTATAGAAGCAGGGATTGGGAAAGATCAGGAAACATTTCTTGAAAAATATATATATATTTTAATACTAAAATAAGGTTTTTTTCAAAATGTTCTGACACAAAAAAAAATGGGAGAAACTATTTCTGCTTTCTGGCTTCCCCCACTCCTCATTTACCTTGAACTGAAACACTTTTATCACCTCTATTTTTAGTGGAAAAATTAAAATGAAACAAAACTTTTATCCCAACAAAATCTCTTTTTAAAATAATGATTAAAAACCGAGTGTCCAGGCAGCAGCTGAAATCAGGAAGATCTTGTTCAGAAACAAGGAGGGGTTGCTGGGATGCAGTACAAATTCAGATTTCTTTCCATTTGGATATGGGAACTGTGCTTTCACACTGGACCATGGATGGGAATACCCAGGAGAGGGGGTGCTCAGTGTCCCTGGGGGCCAGCCCAGGCACGGGGGCTGTGACAGGGGTGCCACAATGGGATTTGTCCCCAGCTTGTTCCCGAGCTGCAGCAGCTGCTGAGCCCCCCCGAGCGGGGCTGCGAAGGGAACGGGGCTGATCCCCCCTGCCAGGTGAAACTCTTGTTGTTCCTTGTTGCCAACAGATCCTGGTACCGATGGAACCAACCCACCTACCTCCACTGAGAGCCTCCCCCGGGGCCACAGCAGCAGCAGCAGCAGCTCTGCCTCTGGGCCACGGATCAACCACCGGCGCTCGGGGCCTCCCAGTGCCTTCCACCGCTGCCAGCGCAGCCGGGCCCCGCGTGGGGCTGTGCAGGGAGGGACTCAAACTGCAGCCCAGCCCTTCCCCAGCCCCACAGTGACACTGTCCCCTTCTACCCAGCCCCACAGTGACACTGTCCCCTTCTACCCATCCCCACAGTGACACTGTCCCCTTCCCAAAGCCCCACAGTGACACTGTCCCCTTCTCCCCAGCCCCACAGTGACACTGTCCCCTTCTACCCATCCCCACAGTGACACTGTCCCCTTCCCAAAGCCCCACAGTGACACTGTCCCCTTCT
>VXAC01003299.1:408294-486119 GCA_013399225.1 Rhipidura dahli | reverse complement strand
GGTTTTTTTTTTTTTGTTCCCTTCTCCTGCCCTTGAACTGAGTTTGTCCTCTGTGCATGCCTCTTCTGGAGCAAGGCTGGATCCTGAACCTCGGTGCATGTGAGGGGCAAAGCCTCGTTCATACTCCTGCAATAATAGTAAAATGTAAATTGGATAATACGACTTCTCGCCAAAGGCTCCAATGAGTGGCACACAGTCCACAATCACGGACAGGTCAGTATAAAATGAGATTTCTTTACTTTTTTTCTCTTTTTTTTTCAAAGTGGGAGATACTCGCAGAACTCATGTACTTTGCGTTCTGGCTTCAGTGACAGACGGGCTCAGAAAACAGCAGGATTAAATCAGAGTTTCTGGGAACCAAGGGTGTCTTGACTGTCAAAGCGACTGGGTTAACTTTGAAACCGGAGTATTTCAAGTCCAACAGCTTTCAAGCCTGCCAGGCTGACTTTGTAGGAACCAGGGGTGGTAATTCAGCTCCCAGAACGGGCTGGTGCTGCGAGGAACTCCGAAAGCAAGTGTTCCTGCAAGGAGTTTAAGCAGGAGAAGGCACCAGAATTTAGGATACAGCTCAAGCCTGAACTCAGAGACCGTGTTGAGGATGCACTTGGGTCTCCTTGGGTCAAGTACTGCAGAGAGGTCACTCCAGGTGAGGGCAGGAGGGATAGTTGACAAGCAGGAATGTCTGCTGGTGTCTACCTTAGCAGTAACCTGGCTTTAGATACCTGCTCAGGCCTCTGGGCTGCTCTGCAGGTGCCTTGCATTATGTTTGGAGTCCTCTTGTTTGTGCTGGGATGTTTCAGAGGAAAGGGGAAAAAATGTGACCAAAAAAAAAAAAAAGTCAAGTAGGAAACCACTTGCTTTTGAAACGAGTGGCATGAGTGTCCTCAGATTTTTGATGAGAAGAAAAGATAGCTTTTTTTTGACACTGAATGTAACAAACCATTTCGTGTATTTTCTTGCATCTTTATCTTTTTTCTCTGGTGGTTGAGGTTTGAATTTGTGGGGCAAAGGCCTCGCTTTGGCCTTTCATGACCAAGCAGTTCTGAAGCTGGGGCTGGGGTAGAGCAATGATGCTTTTGGGTGCCTGAGCTCACCAATTTGGGGCTCCAGGTGTGGGCAGGAAAGATGCTCAGTGTGGTTCTCACTTCAACCCAGGCCTTTAAGTGACTCCACAGGCAGCACAGCCCCAAAGGCTCTGCCTTGTGTACAGCCTGTGTTTACAACTCTTCACGGAGTATTAAATCTTGGCGATTAATTGTGTCGTTTGTAGTAGCAGAATTGTTTCTTTTGCAGTGCGTGAATGATTCTTGAGTTGCAGGATGTTTTTCTCTGTACCAGGCAAAGCAATGACAGTAAAAAGGCATTTCAGTGGATTTGTGAGGATTTTGTTACGTACTCGAGGCCATATGTCTTGTGGCAGTTGCATGATATCAAAAAGAGCGACGGGATTTTCATACCAAGAAGCAGCTGAGTGATGCATGGAAAGGAAAAGCACGGGAACAGGGAATTTAATTTACTTGTTAGTAAAACAAAATACTTTCCATTATTGAATTGGAGCAGCCAAATTGAAAATGCAGCGGAGACAAAAAAAATGTCTCATTTCCTTTTGCTCTCAGTCATGTCAGGAGGATGTTTCTGTTTGGTGTTCTATTAAGGTTTTGGATCAAAAGGCTTTTAATGTCAGGTGAGGAGCTGTCTCTACAACCCTGGCAGTTGGAATTCTGGGATGGCTGGGGGAATGTGGGGAAACTGGATCTCTTCTTGTCACTATTTTTCACCTCTGGCCTGAAGCAGTCCCAGCACTGGGGTACAAAATCATGGTCACAGTTCAGCCTGGAGAAGAGAAGCTTTGGGGTGATCTAATTGTGGCCTGCCAGGACCTGAAGGAGCCTGTGAGGAAGATGAAGAGAGACTTTAAAAATGCCTGGGGTAACAGGACAAGGGGGAATGGCTTCACACTGACAGAGAGTAGGGTTAAATTGGATACTAGGGAAAAATTGTTCCCTGTGAGGGTGGGGAGGCCCTGGCCCAGGATGCCCAGAGGAGCTGTGGCTGCCCCTGGATCCCTGGAATTGTCCAAGGCTGGGTTGGAGCAATCTGGGATAGGGGAAGGTGTCCCTGCCAATGGCAGGGGGATGGCAGTGAGCTGGTCTTTAAGGTCCCTCCCAACCCAAACCATTCTGGGATTCTGTGATGATTCTCTGATTTATTCCCTGGCTGAACCTTTCAGCAGAACCCCAGCCATGGTTGTGGTGCTTGTTCCCATCACGTGGATCTCTGCCATTCCTTTTTATCCCCAGCATTGTGCAGGATGTGGAGGGGATGGTTTTTGATCACTCTTGTCTTTGCAGTACGTTCCCTTTTTCCCTTTAGGCCCAGGCAGCCTCTGTGTTGCCTCTTTCAGTGTGGCTCTTAAGCTTGGAATGTAAAGCAGGTGCAATCTAAATAATGTTGATGCTTCCACTGTCATTAGATCTATGTGGTGTAAATCAGCTGACATGTTCAATTCTCTTTGTTTGTTACTCACCTTCCTCGGTGGGATCGAGATGGGAATTGCCTCAAACCAGGAGAACCCAGCTTGCATCTGTGCCAGATGGTATTAGGAATATAATAGGGTAGCTTGGGCCTGGATTTTTCTTCATATTAGCTTTACATATTTGCATTTTGCATATGTAGAGGTGCTTAAATGCATGTTACAGACAGCAGATATTTCCTTGGCTATCCCTTCAGTTTAAGGGGTAATGATTTGACAGCTGTCACATTTCCCTTGTCCAGGTTGCACTTGTCTCATCCTTGACATGTTTCATATCTCATGTTTTTGTTGATAATGCCCTGATTACCATTAACTATATAAATTAGGAGTGTATGAATGGCCATTTCTAGTGCTGTTCTGTAGCCAGGATGATAAATGATGTTTTTATTAAGTCCCCTCCTTTTTATTTTTTTTTCCCTTTTTTGTTCTCTTTCCCAGGAAAGTTGAATGGATTTTAGTGTCTGGCACTGCTGAAACACAGTCAGGCCAGTTTATATCTGATGTGTCTGGGCTCACTCTCTCTGTGGACTAAACCTTAACCCAGTTAATTTTGGTAATGGTTATGCTCAGATTCTGTTATCAGAGCTCCCAAAGCAGCATCGTTTTCTGGTGTCTTTTTCTTCAAGTGCCTTCGGTCTGGAGGGAAGTGAGTGCCTGGGGGAGTGGGGGAATACCAGGCATTAAACAAAAAAAGGCAGACCAGATGTTAAGGCTCCTGAGAGTGTGATGGCTGCTCAGAGTTCCTGGAGGAGCTCCTGGCACGCGCTGCTCTCCATCAGCATTTCGGGGAGCACCTAAAGGGTGCAGGCAGACCAAGAATTATCTCCTAACGCAGCACTCGGGGCGTAGAAACACAGCAGCAAAACCTTCTCTGGGATAGCTGCGATGCCTTGCACGGCTTGGAATGGCCTGAGAGAGTTAAACACTGACTTCAACTTCCCCTTCTTTCCCTCAGGATGTTCTTTTACTTTGTCAGCTGCCTTTTTTTCATAGTCCCGGTCGGGCCGTATCGAACTCTTCATCTCCAGCCTCATTGCTCTACTCCTTTATGTTTGTAAACATTTACACCCTCTTCATTTAATCCTCTCTTTGCTATGCTGGATTTGTTCAGTGGCCTCCAAAGGTGGCATTTATCTTGCTGAGCTTAGTAAGTCTTTGAGGTAGACATCCCTGAGCTGCTCTTCTGGCTTGACTCGATCGTTAGTGGAAGGAAATCTGCACATCGAGGGGACCTTTCTTATCCTAAAGGTATCTCAAATCAGTTAAGTGACTGAGCTTCATCCAGCTCTGCATTTAGGTGAGATTTGCCACATCTTTTAGCCTGAAAAAAAAAAATCTATTTTTGGCTGCTCATCGGTGCTCGGTTGGATTTTTGTTGCTGGATGCTCTTTTGGTGGGGGGATAGTGGACTTTGAGGCCCATCTGTGACCGGCTGAGAGGCAGCGGGTGGCTGGGCAGGGTTTGTCGGAGGAGTTTTCCTGTTCCTGCTGGAGTGTGCCCACATTCCCAGCCTCTGGAGCTCTCCTGGCCGGACACTGGCCAGCCCTGGGCGTTGCTCTGTGCCGTGCGTGGCCGGCCACACATGGCCGGGTGAGATAAGGGCTTTATTCTTCCCAAGGCCACGCTGGGGCCGGGCTGAAATTCGGCCATTTCCAGCCTCTGCTTGGCCACCGAAGGCCGGGCCGAGCTTTGGCTGTATCCTGTTATGACACTAAAGAAACATTTGTGTGCCATTAATTTTTTTTCACTCTTAGAGTTAACTGTATTTTTCTTCCTGTCACCGTTCCAAACACACTTCAGGGTTGAGCAACTGCACGGCTGCAGGACTTGCTTTATGTTTCTCTCTGTTTATTAAAGGCCAATAAAAGAAAGGAGGCTCTTGCTTTCGCAGGACCTCGCTGAGGAACTGGTGACTCTTCTCTTGCAGTTGCTTGCAAATGAGTTTTATTTATAACCGTGCTGTAGTTTCTGTTGCTATGATTGGAAAACAGCAGAGGTAGAATTTACACATAATTACCCTTGAGAAGTTTTAATTGGTGATTTGCTCCTGACTTGGTATTAAAATAGACTCTAATTGTTTCTTATCTGCTTTAGATGCACTTTCCCTGTCTTTGGCTCTTTGGAAGTCCCTGTAGTAACTGGGAATTCTTTGACTGTATGGTGGGGGAAAAGGGTTTTGTTTCTTCCAACAGGGTAAGAACTGCACGGGAAGTCACACCTTACTGTTACTGAGTAGTTAGATGTCATTATCATGCATTTTTAAAATTAGTAGAGTTTGTAAAATCCAGTCTTTGTGGAAAATGGGCTGCACAGTGACATCCAAGGACTTAAAAGAATAATAGTCTTTGAATGGGGCTTTCCATCGTTGTGCCTTCACTGTGTTTGGAAACGAGCAGTTGACAGGGTCTGTGCATAAATTCATGTTTTATTTTGCTGCTCTTGAGGCTGGCAAAAGAGAGGACTGTCTGGGGTGTTTACTGCTGGCTGGGACACAAATGCTATGACTTTGTGTTGCATAGTTTATTAGGGCTTTTACTGGAGACAGGAGCTGAGGTGAGCTTGATTTTCTAGTTTTGAGTAGAGCTGTGGGCGTTGTGATTATTTGGGTGGAGGCAGGAATGATATTTCATCTGTGAGCCCAATTGTATAATTCTCCCTGTGCACAGAACTCCTGTTCATGGCATTTTAACATTTTGGATGGATTGATTAGGAAGGGTACTGGGATGTTGGCTCCTTCAATTTTAGATTTTCATAATTCTGAACCACATCTACAGGAATTTAGCAGCAAAAAAACCACCCAAAAAACCACTCAGTGCTGCCCCGGCTGGAGATGCTTGAGAAGGAAGGTGCAGCTTGCCCTTGGAGCAGTTGCTGAGGTCACTGGTGGGATTTGTGGGTGTTCACTGGTGTCCTTTTTGACTTCCATGACCCGTGTGGGAGGAGAGTTCCTTGGTCCTGGAGGGTGACAGCGGTGACCACAGTCCTCCTGCTGGAAATCAAAGAGTCCTCTGTTCACTCTCACAGCTTGTCTGGACCGTGTTGTAAAAGTGATGATTTTTTAGAAGAGGTGATTTTGTAGAAATAGTGATTAATGTAGAAGTGATGATTTATTGTAGAAGTGGTGAAATAGGCATTGGAGATTCTGGCAGTTCATCCTAAGGCTGCACAGAGCATTGACGAATTTGCCTGGAGAAGGTGGTGCAGATACCAGTTATTTTCCATATTTCATGATTATACCCCAGGATTATTTGGTCATTTCCTGAAGTGGGGTCTCCCAGTGAATTTGTATCTAAGGAATTTGAGTGGCTTCAGTGACTGCTTCTGTTTTCCCAAGAGGCTCTGGAGTAAAACCAGCAGGGTTTTTGACATTCACCTTTGCTTGCCCATTTTCCCCGCAGTGTTTTGAGCAGCATCACTCGCCTCTGATGGTTACAATTCTCACCCCCACCTGGCCAGTTTGCAGTTATGCAGAGTGTCTCAGAGAGGAGCAGTGTTTGCTTTGGTCTGGAGACTGAATTCTCCACTCCACCTCGAGGTGGTCCTTTGGGTCAGCAGGGAGGGGAGGTTTGTTGGCTGTGCTGCTGGAGAGATAAGCTCAGCCTCTTGCCTCAAGACTTTATCCTCTGGGTTTCTCCTTGAACACCTCTTCCTTCCCTCTGAAAATTAGCAGTTGGAGACTTATTAATGAATCCCATTTGTATTACCCTCGAGTTTCTAGGGGATGAGTTGCTGTAGAAGTGCTTCTTGTAGCATTCCAGATATTCCTCTGCCTAGGCACTCCCCGATATTTTATCTGCTTTGAGATAAGTAGGTTTTCCTGTGCAAGAGATGTCAATAGCACTAAGAGAAAACAGACTTAAATGCATATTTTCAGGTAGGTGATGCTGTGTTCTGTGGCCCTGCTCTGGGTAATTATTAGGTTTAAAGAATAAAAGTCTTAGTTCATGTCTCAGCTTGATCAAACTAAGGGTCAGGAGCCTGGAGGTTGGTAATATCTCAACATCAGAAGAGAGGGCTTAAAATAAGGACAGGAGAAGCAGCAGCAAGGGAGTTAGTAAAATGAAAAGGGATGTAAAACGTGCAGTGTTTGATTAAGTAAAAGGGATAAAATACAAGGCAGGATACATACAAAATAGTAACAGCACGCTTAGAAAAAGACAGGAAGAAGCAACGTTTACTCATTTTTCTTTGAAAAGAAAACATGTAAAAATAAATACATTAAAAATGACAGGAAAAAACAGTGTCCTTATGTTTCAAATGTAAGCATAAGTATAAATAGTAAAAGCCAAACAAACAGTGTTCAGCCTGGGACATTCACAAATCGTCTCTTGAACACGGCCGATGCTTTGTTATCACCCCGCAGCCTTTCCTTGAGGATTTTCAGTGTTGTGTCTGTTTGACTTCTGAGGCCCACGGGCAGGAACCCTTTCTTGCAGAGCCTGGTGGTAAATAAGAAACATTGCTGTTTACATTTGTTGGCAAACACTTAAATGTGATCCTGTGGGGCTATTTTAAGCTCTGTTTTGACAACGCTGAAAGGTCTGGGCTGGGATGTTCGGTGGCAAAGGCGCTCCGTGGAATCGAGGAAGATGAGAGGAGTCCTTCCTGAGGTGGAAAAGATCCCAGCACAGGTTTCTGTAGTTGGAATGATTGTGGTGTGATGTGTCTCATTGTCCTGTTAGTCCCTGGGATGCTGTCAGATGTCCTGCTGCAGCCAGGCCGTGTTCCTGGCAGGAGGGGCATGGTCACAAGTGTGTGCTGTTCTGGATGTGGCACTTGGGGTTCAGTTCTTCCAAAAAATAAACCTTTTATGGGCAGGGAGCAGGGTTGTGGAAAAGCTGAACTGTGTGAATTAAGCAGCAGGGCCTCTCTTGGTGGTACAGAGAAGTCAAAATGTTGATGCTGAAAAACTAAGAGAGAATCTCCAGGTTCTGGCAGCTCTTGGTTGCTCTCACTTGGCACAAGAACTGTGGCTGCAAGGGCAAGACTTGAACTGGTTTTACTCCTGAGCTCTTGAAATACTTATTAGAAATCTTCAGGGGTATTGGTGGAAATCTTAACTTTATTCAGGTGCTGTTCCTTATTTTAATCTGTGAGTAGCAGCACAGTTTACTCTTGTTTGTACGGGAAGCTGGTCCTGAATTTATTTGCAGGCTGTGCATCCTGGTTTGTGGTATCACATGCAGTTGTTCTACCGAGGGCTTGGGTGACCTCCTAAGCAGAATCAGTAACCTAAGAAGAGTTAAATACTCTTTTCTGGAGTCCTGAGTGAGCTGGAGAGGGGCTGGAAAGCTGAGGTGGGACCTGGATTGACCTGAGCAAGCATTTCCCAGTCTGGAGGAAAAAGCCCCATGTGTTTAACAAAGCACCAGACTGATGTGAGACAGGCACAGGACTGGGGAGTCCACCACTCCCATAAACATACAAGCTTCAACCTGCAGGCTCACCTGAAGCATCTGATGGCTGCTTGAAAGTCTTTTTTAGCCTGTTATGATAGTGGCTGTTGGTGCAGCTTCTTGGCAGCACTTCAGACAAGGCGTCTCCTCTTAGTGCTCCATGCCACAGAGGCACCGCTGCCTTTCTGCTGTGCCCAGATGCAAAAGAGGCTTCAAAGCTGCCAGAAAAGTGATGGAGAACGTGGAAAAGAAGAGAATTAAAAGAGTGAAGCCATAACGAGCGAGCAGAGAAAGGAAATAGGAAAAAGCTGCAGTGTAAGACAGGAGAAATCAATAGGAAGTGAGTGAGAGGGAGAGAAATGGGAGAGCTGGTGGCAGCTGCCAGATAGGAGAGAGGTTTCCTGCCTGCCCCGTGCTCTGGAGGCACATGTCAGCCCTCGGGGGCCAGGAGCTGCTGCTGGAAGGCAGAAAGCCCTGACGAGGCAGGGCTGCAGCTGAGCGTGCTGTGCAGGGCTGAGGGAACACGCTCGGTGTCTGGGGGTGCTTGCCTGGCTCCTGGGGAGGCTGCTCCGGTGGCTGCAGGTCCCATGTGGCTGCAGGTCCCATGTGGCTGCAGGTCCCATGTGGCTGCAGGTCCCATGTGGCAGTGTCTGAGCCCCCATGGTCATCATTCCTGTTCTTCTGCTCAGTGCCTTTCAAAGCTGGTGCTTACAAGCAATAACGTGGTTTTCTGCTCCGTGTTGACTTTGGAAAAATCATAATTATGTGATGTCCTCAATTAGGCATTGACCTCAGCCAAAAGTGAGCTGCTGTTCGGGGATTTTGCAGGAGGGATTTTGCCTCTATCCTCACTGGGGTGGCAGCATCAGCTCTGGCAGATATCCCTGGGGAGCTGCAATAGAGGAGGGAGAATTTACATGGTGTGAGCTTCCTAAATGCAAGGATGGGGGGGGAATCCTCGTATGCCAAGGATAAAAGAGATCTCCTTAGTGCTGAAGTGCAGCTCTCCAGCTGGCAATTTGTTGCTGCAGCCTGTCGGGAGGCACCAAATGATAGGTTGTGGTTTGCCCTGCGCAGGCCCTGCGGTCTGGGGAGCGGAAGTGGTTCCTGTGGGTGCAGATCTGATCTGAGCAAAACCCAACAGCCTCGGTCGCTCCGGGGATCCTGCACAGGGAGCCCTCTGCAATTGTTGTGGGATTTGCTTTGTTGGGAGGATGTGTCACAGTCTGGAGCACCTGTGCAGTGCTGCTCTGCCCCTGAACCGTCAGCAGTAAAAGCAAACACCTCGGAATAATTTGGAAATAGTGATCTAAAAGAGCAAAGCTTTCTAGATCATTATTCCCTAGATGTATCTGGAATATCTCTCTAGATATCTAGATGTCTAGAGCACAGGTTTAGATGCTTTAGATGCTGGGTGATTAGGTGTAAGGGTTTGATAATACTTGGAATTGGTAGATACTGTTTGCTGAGCCTGGAGTGCAGCTGAAAGCCTCAAGTTTTACACTTTTAAAGGGGTGCAAAATGCTCAGCCTGCTCATGTTTTGAGAATAAAGTGCTTAGGGAAAAAGAGGGAAAAAAAAAAAAAAGGCAAGCACATGTTTCTTCCAGTCTGGAAAGATGTAGGAATGTTGGTGCTGGCTGTAAATGCTGGAGCAGTGTTTACTTTGGATGTTAACCAGTGCAACTTCAGCTGGATGTATGGCACAGCAAAGCCTGACCTCCTCTCCCTTTCCCTCCTAGCAGGCTCATTATCAGCTTGCACACTCATCAGTGACCCTGCAGCAGGGATTTTTGGTGTCTGCACCTGCTCACCCCGTGCCTTGGCCTCCCCTCTGTCGCTGGGGCACCTGGCCCTGGTAATCCAGGCACAATCCCAGGTTTAGGCCAGGAAAACCCTTCTTTTCCTGGCAGGGTGGATCTGATTGCCTGGCTGGGAGGTCAGCAGGGCTCCAGGTGGAGGGGACAGTCCCTTGGCATTCTGGAGGAGGCTCTTCCCTCTCCCAAGTCAGGCAGAAGCAGATAATTAAACTGAGCTGGGAGGGAGAGAGGAAACAGCTTTGCAGCAGGCTCGAGTTTTGGGCTGCCTGCAAAACTCTAAATCCTTTCCCTGGAATTCAGCCAGATGAAAAGAACCTGTCCCTTCCCACTCCCTTCTTCTTCTTTTTTTTTAAATTAATATGTGTTGTTTTAATCAGCCTGGCCCTGCAGCTCCTGGGAGGCAGCTCTGCTGAGCCTCCTGGCTGGCTGCAGTGACAGGAACATCACAGCAACTCAGAATGTGCTGAAAATTCTGCTCCATCTGTCGCTCTCCATATACAGAGAAAATGGCTCCTTCCTAGCTCTAAATTGATTCTTGGAATGCTGATGGGATTTGATCAGCAAAGGTCCTAAGAAACTTGAAGTTTACGCTTGAAATAAGTTGGTTTCTTTGTTTTTTTTATTGGGGAATCTGGCTGTGTTCTGGCCCTGGTAATTCAGGCATGACCCCTGGGAATATATAAATATATTATATAAAATATATAAAATAAAATAGAAATATATATAATTTTGGGGAGTATATTCCCCCAAAATAAGTGTTCCTATAAAGTATATATAGGGATTTAGGATTTTCCTTTTTTTTTTTTTTTTTTTTAATTAAATGCCTTTTAGATCAAAAAGCTGGCCCCAAAAGAACATTTCAGAGAGGGGAAAAATAACAAAGAACATGCAAATAATGAGGTGGGGTTTGTTGTTCTTTTTTTCTTTTTGTTAAATAAGAAAGGTAGTTTGTAATTGGTTGTGGGGATGAGCACAAAGGGACTCTGGGCACTTCAAACGAGGACTGTGACTTGTTTATTTAAATTGTAAATTTAAATGTGAAATCTCTTCATCTTCTCCTCTGAGTTCTATTTGGATCACGTTGGCGTGGCAGTAAAATTAGAATAAATGTAAAATACAGGGATGAGCTGTATGGCAACGAGGAGCCCTCTCAAATACCTGGGACCCCACCATGGGAAGCTCGTTCCCTGTGGGATTTTAGGGAATATTCTCTCTGTTGTGCTGAGGTTCGTGGCAGGGAAAACTGCCCAGTAGCAAATGGATTTTTGTCTTGTAGGATCAGGAGGTGCCTGGGCTCTGCCCCTCTCTCTCTCTTTTCCATCACGTGGAGATGTTTGCTTTAGATTAAAGCACTTCTCTGGCATCCTGGTGGTTTCCCTGCTGCAGAAAATACCTTGGGAGGAGTTGTCTTACTGAACTGAGAGAAAACTGCATTTCCCTTTGCTTTCATGCACTCAGCACTGACATTCTGCTGCTGACCAGTGCTTAATTTTCACATTTACAGGTTTCTTGCACGTGTGGTAGCCTGGATCATCTCAGCTGCTTCAGCTCAGCTGTTGGCTCTGGTGACAACACAGCATTTCCTTAGTCCTGGGAGATGTGTGACAGCTGATGGGCGATGAATGTGTTGGGTTCATACAGAGAAAATTGGAAGGGGAGGGCTCTGTTTTGGCATTTGGAGTTTGCCAGGACAGCAGGGAGAGAGCTGTGGTTTCTCTCAGGCACGGGTGACTCTGATGTAGCTGATAACAGCCAGCACAGTCAGGTTGCTGTGGGCAAACTGTGTGCGTGCTCTGCTTAAATAGAAATAGGAACACTTCGTGTGGTGTGTTTGATGATCAATTTTACCTGGAAAGCAGTCACTGGGTTCAGATTTGCCTGGTTTTTCAGCCCTCCAGAGAAGCAGGAAGCAGCTCGTGTGCAGCACAGCACAAATACACGATGAGCAAATATTCAAAAATTCAGATGAATCAGCTGCCAGGCCCCACCGAGGAGGTGCAGTGACAACGTTCCTGCTTTGCAGCCTCAAACCAGAGGCAGATGCAGGGTTGGAGTTAAATCTGTAAAGCTTCCTGGCAGGGTTTGAAACTTTCCTTTCCTCCCTGTGTGCGCCTTTGGTGCTGGGCTTTAGGGGAAAGGGGTGATGGGGAGCCCTGGAAAAGGCTGGTGGGCAGAGAGGAATTGTCTATAGGACAGAGTCAGAAATAAAGTGAATTCTGGGGGAGATCAGCTGGTGTTTGGCTCATCAACAAAGTCTGGAAACAACTGGGAAACTCTAAATTTGTGTGCTCCTTGTTGCACTGAAGCAGAGGGAGAATGAAAGTGTGTTTTAGTGCATTAAAAAAAATGGATTTCTGCTTTTTCAGAGGCCAGGGCTGTGAGTACAGGTGTTGCTACCTTGCATTTTTAACTTGGGTTTTCCTTCCCTGCTTTTTGAATTTGGAGCTGTAAGGCTGCAGGTGTGGGATAGAGTAATGATAAAGCCAGTCCTGACTTGCTTATGGGGTCAACATTTTGATGTTGATCATGTCCTTGAGTCAGTTTATGTTTTGTACTGTAAAACTGGGGTGGGATGGAGTTTATGGCAAATTAAAAAGACCTGCAAAATTCTTTGGAAAGAATAAGTGAAGCTCTGCCCCTCCCTCTCTTGCTGGTTCTCTGTGAATAGTGAGCAGTTCACAGAGTTTTATAGGCCTGGAAGTATTTATTGCTGACAATTCCCAGCTCTGGAGTGAACCAGAACAAGGTATTGAGTGCTAAATCCATGGAATCGGTCTTGTGGTTTTTATCTCTCTCTGAACTACGACACAGTTTGAACAACTGTGTTCAGTTTGCTGTGAATGAAATAGATTTTGTCTTAGCAAATGGAGTTTCCCAGCTCTCACTGCTCTCTTTTCAAATTGTCAGCTATAGAATAATTACACTTCTGTAATTTATGCTGTTTTGGCATAGACTCAAGTTTGCATTTAGTGGCTGGCATAAATATTATATTTTGGAGCTGCTTTTGGGGGGGGCTTTTTTTTTATCAGACTTACTGGAATTGGTTGAGCTTAATTCAATGGCAGGATAAGCAAAAAATTGTTTAGATAGGCTGTTCTGAAATGTTTAATGCCTTCTAAAATTGTTCATGGTAAAAGATCAAGGAAGGAAACTCCGTGACCTTTTCAATGCAGCTCCATAGAACCCATTTTCCTATGCCAGAAGTCAGCCCAGACAATGAAACTGAAAGAGGGTTCCCTTTCATAAAGGATCTTTCATGTTTTGCTTTTGCAGATTTATTTTTTTTTAATCACAGATTTAGCAGACTTTACAGCTGTCTTTTAATCAGTTTCCATATTTGTACCAGAACTTTCTTGTTTTAATTACTGTCTGTAGAAACCATTCAGCTGCTTGTTGTGTGACACAGTGCAAAATGATAATTTTCTCTAATTCTTTTCTTGGCTTAGATCACTTCAGTAATATCTATGAGCAGCAAATGCACAGAAGTTACAATTTGGTGCTGAAAGTTTTAATGATTCAGTGTTGTCTCTTTTTTTTTGAGAGCTGATTTTTAAAGCCCTTTGCTGAGGGTTAATGCAGCCATGCATTAAAAGCAGACAGCTGTGCTTCAGCCTTGTAATGATTGACTCTAAAGTAGGTTGCCAGTCTAATACTAACTTGTGCTGATCTGGGCTTTTTGCTCAGCTGCTTGCAGCCTGTGAGGTGGGTTTTGTGCAGGGCACTGGATTTGGGTGGTGAATCATCCTAAATAATAAATTGAGTTGTATCTCCAGCAGTAAAGTTGATTTTCCTGCCCACTCACTTGATCACTTTCTCTCCTAAATCACCTTTGCTTTTGTGGGTAGTACTTCTGCATGTGATTTAATCTTTTATTTCTTCTCTGCCAGTTTGCATTTGAATTTTCCCTGGCATCCTGCAGATGCTGTCCCAAGTTTCACTCAGTGGCTGCTGCAGTTGTGTCCATGACTGTCCTTGAAAAGTTGAGGGTTTTTCTTAGGGCATTCTCATCTGCATCCTAAAAATGTTTGCTTAACTCTTGTATAGCAAAGTGCTCTGAAAATTGAAAGTTTGCAGGAATTTTGAAATTGCCTTACCAAATAAGTTGTATATGCTAAATAGCTGTGATATTTTCTGTACATCACAAAGTGCCACAGACTTCTGTCACTTCTCTTTAAAAAAAGGAATTGTGCTGCTGATGTATGGTAGAATGGCTGACCTGGACAGCATTTCCACTTCAATTGTTGTTCTCCTTTTTTTACTGCAAAAACAATTTCCTGTTTCTGTACCTCAGTTTTCTGTTTTTCCAGCTCAGTTCCAGTAATTGAAGGAGCTGAAGTAATGAAGGGTTGTCTCTGTGAAGCAGTGGGTTTGGAAGATGATTACTTTATCTGCTGTAAGCTGTCCTTAAGTTGTCTCCTCTGACTTGCAGAAATTCCTGGGAGGAACCTGCTGTGTCTTTAACTTCCACTGCCTCTTATGTAACCCAGCCTAGCTGGGATATTCCAATGAAATATCAACTCATTTGCTCATCAGGTTGTCTCCTGCTTTCCATGAAACAGACCCAGAGCAGCCAGAGAGAAGATTTCTTAGTCCTTTGCTGCTTGTGAGTGGCTGGGTCCAATAAAAGGTTTGGAGACAACACACAGACCCTTTTTTGATGGAGAAAAGAAAATGTAAAAATTCCCCATATTTAATTGAAGTGTGGTTCTGTGCCTCTAACACCTTTATGACTTTTTGTAGGATGTACTGACAGAGCAGGCCATGATTTTTGGGTTTGACAACACTCAGGTGTTTCTCAGATGTGTGTAAAAGATGCAGGTCATGAGCTGACTTGGATTCCCTGCTGAAATATGTCACATTTCTCCCATTTGTCTGTACTTCTATATTTACCCATTCTCTCAAAAAACCCCATTGCAGTGTTTTGCTAGTTCCTGTTTATTTAGGATGTGTGGGATGAGTTTTGTTCCTTGATATGAAAGAGGAGAAATGAACATTCTGAGCCCAGAGGAAAGGGAGAGAATGAGGGTCAGTGTTTGTGATGCAAAGCTCTGGGGAGTGTTTGGGTACTCTGGTGGGCAGTCATTCTCTCCTGGATGATTTTGGGGGCTAATAAAATGTCTTGGCAAGCTTTTTATTTATTGATGTGTTACAATGTTAGGGATTTACTGCTTAAAAATGCACGTGTCCATCTGTCCCATATCCTGGTAGTGTCTGTATGGAATTCTGGGTCAATACCAGATTTTTTTCATCCATGCCTGCTTGAACTTCCCAAAAATTTGAGTGAGGTATGGCCTCTCCAGCTGAGCTGTAAACATCCCACCGTGGAACCCCAGACTGGGTTGGGTGGGAGATGATTTTATCCAACCTTCCCCTATCCCAGGTTGCTCCAGCGTGTCCTTGGACACTTCCAGGGATAATGGGGCAGCCTCCACATCCCAAACAGGATCCTGGGTGTGCTGGAGGCTGAGGATTTCCTGGCAGGACTCCCCCAGCCGTGGCAGGATGGGATGCTGAGCTCCTCCTGCTCCTGCTGCTGCTCTGTGGATTCTTTCCACAGGGGTGTGGACTCCGTTCCTTGGGGACCACTTGGCTTCCGCTCCTTGGAGCTCTGGGAAGCTCTGCTTTTCCCAGGCCTGGCTCCTTATTTGGGGTAAAGGTCTGGAAATTCTGCGTAAATATTTACCATAGGCCAGCCTGAGGGGCAGAGAGCTGGGATGGAACAGGGAGAGGAGCTTTGCTGACGGGCAAGGAAGAAGGAATTCCTTAATCAATACGGAATATGGGGGACCAAAGTTGTTGTTCCTTGCAAAGGAGGATGGAGCACGGAGATTTCCGAGTTCTGGAAAGTGAAACCTGGGATGTTCAGGCTTGGGACCTGTGTGGTGTTTTAGAAGCACTTATTTAACTTAATTTTCATGCATTTTATTATTCTTTATTCTAAACAGGCAGAGGCAATTCTCTAAGTGAGTTGTTCACTACTTATACCTATCCCATCTTTCCTATGTTCCTAGGAGAGATTTTTTTAAATTATGCATTTTTTTCCCCATACTTTCTTTCCTTATCCTTCTTTCCTGCTGTTGTCCAGGACTGTAGGAATCCCCGTGGATTTAAACCAGTGATATTCCATTTACAGTCCTTGCCATTTCTTGGCTATCTCTGATTTCTCCTAAGAACCTGATTGCATCAGACTTTTCTTGCTTTTTATGGTCTTTTTTTTTTTTCTTCCCTCCTCCAAGTTGTTTTCTTATTATGTCCTGTGACTGAGCGGGCTGGGGGAAGGAAATCTGGGAAATCAGAGTAGGAAGCGAGATAGATTCAGGAATGGAAGCTTCTTTCTTGTTTTTACACTGTTTCCTGGCAGCTGCGTTGGGTTTGCAGTTGAAAGGGATGTATTGTGTTGCTTTCTCCCAAAAAGTGTAGATAAAATAGAAATAAAAATGAATTCTGTGAAAGTTAATTATTTCCATAAGCAAAAAAAAATGCAGACAACAGTTGAGTCTTACAAGACTGTGCCCTAAAGTCCTCTTTTTTTTATACTAAATGTTTTTCCTGATAGACTGAAATTTCATTTGGATTCTTCAAAGTCTGTTTGACTTCTTGATAATGAAGAAAAGCTGCAATATCAATTTCTGACCCTTTTAAGCTTGTTTTATGGTGCAAATACATTTATTTTCCCAAGTGCTGATGCCAGCAACAGAATTTTTATGTTTCGGGGAATTGAAAATGTCCCTTCTGAGTTAAAAGCCTTGAAGCATATTCCTTTTGTATTCCTGGTTCTTCCTCACTGACTTTAATGACTTCAAGTTAAATATTTTGCATGGAAAATTAAAATGGATGAATCTGAGGGGCTTTTTGCAAGGATACTTAGTATATATAAATATATAAAATAGACAAATACATATATAAAATACATAAATCTATAAAATGCACAAATATAGAATAATAGTACATAATACTCTTTAATATTGTACATATTTTTATGATTGTAAAGCAACCTGCAACCTTAAATTGGTGGTAAGGGTAAATTGAGGCAGGCAGCTGGGAAATGTGAATTTGCTCTGTACAGTGAAGGAAATAGGAAATATCAAAGTTTTAACCAAAATACATTTTAGTAAATTAAGGCTTATTGGTCTGTTGGATTGTCCCATCTGAGTTTCACTTGGTGATGAAGAGCATTAGGGAGAAAAATTTGGGAACCTTTGATTTTTAGAATGTAACCCAGGTTTAAAAATATCTCTGTTTTGACACCCTCAGCAGAGGCTGTTTGGTGCATGTGATTCTTACTCAGGCGTGAATAAACTGGATATGAAGCCCTGCTCTGGGATTTGCTGCCCCTTTTCCCTGGCATCCTTAACTCTGTGATTCCACACTGGTTCAGAAAACCCCAATATTGATCATTTTTTTCCCTAGGATTGTGATAGGAAGGGGTTTCTTCTGTGAGGATCTGAGCTGATCCTGGCCTGGATTTTTCCCTTCCCTCTGGGTACCATTTTCTTCTGCAGGGCTGACATTTTCTGCTTTGTGAAATTCCTAGAAAATTGAGGAGCTGGGCAAACATTTCAAAATAGGAACCAATGAGATGGAGCTCTCTGCTATTTCGAAAATGATAATGCATGCCACTGGAAAAGGGAGAAGCATGGAAAATACAAGTTCTGGCTGGGAAATTATGGCATGGAGCAGGGAGATGGAGGGGTAGGAGTTGATTTCTTTGGCTTCCTGTCTTCTGGGTAATTGCAGCCTTGCTGCAGTTGTGGCTTGGAGATGATGTTTGGTACCAGCATGCATTGGACTGGGCAGGCTAAAAAATTCAGTCATGAGAACTGAGGAAATGCAAAAAAGAAAATAACTCCTGTTAATGTATTCAAGTGGTTTGCTGCAGTTTCATTTTGTAATAGGCCTCGTGATTTGGGAGGAGGGAAAAAGAAAAAAAAAAAGTGGAATTTATTGAGGAATAGGGGTAATTCAAGTCAAATCACCAAAAATGAGTTCTTGGTGGAGTTCTCTGGGGTTATGGCAAGGACTGAAGTAGAGATCTTGGTTTTTCCCTGCTCTGGCTGTACGTGGCACTTTGGCCGCTTGTTAATGGAGAGCCGGAGCCCGGGGCGTGCTCGGAGCCCTGGGAAGATTTACATTAATCAAACACAAACAGACAGTGTAGCGTGAAGAAATTTCTATCCCGCCAGCACTGCTCCCAAACTTCATTAGGTTATTGGGGCAGAAAAAGAAAACAGCCCCTTCCACCCTCCAACCCTTCCCCAGGGCTTGACCACTCGGGGAAGCTCAGAAACCCCACGGCCCCCCTGTTTTGACCTCTGTGTGGATGGCAGAGAGGGGCAGTGCTCGGTTCTCACCCCGTTCCCTGCCCTCCCCAATCCTGAAGCCATCCAGGGGCTGTGTTTTCCTGCTGTGGGAGCTGCTTTTTCCAGGTGCCAAACGCCTGGGAAGGCGACGCGCGCCCGCCGTGGCACAGCGTGACCCCGGGGAAGGCTGCAAGTGGATTGAGGGGAAAATCTCGGTGCCCTCTGCCAAGCCTTTGTTCCTGTGCCCTCGTGATCGCAGCTCCTTGGATCAGTGTTGGGATTTACCGGCGGGAATGCACACAAATCCATATTTTTTTATATATATATATATATTTATGTACATTTCTATAGAAACGTGCACCTCCATCCATCACAGCGTACATAAACACATCCAGAGACAGATATTTTTCTGCCCCCCCCTCCTCCTCGCCCAAGGATGGCTGGAAATGCTGAATTTTAAAATCCCAGCTCTCTCTTTCCCCTGTTGCTGTGGGCTGGCCATGGATGCTGCTCTCTCCCCCTGTCCATGAGCAGCCCCAGCTGATGCTGCTTGGGAGGAGGTGGGAGAGAAGAGGTGGAGTTTCTTCCCTCCCCTCGAGTGGTCAGCGAACAATCGGGCAGATGCCTCCCAAGGATACCCGAGGAGAAGCGTGAAAACACCGGGAAGCTTCCAAAGAGGGCAGCTCAGGCTCCTTGGGGAGGATTTGGGATTGGAGCACTTCTCCTGGGAATGGGCCTTTGGGATCTCCCTGCTCAGCTGACTGTGGCGTGTGGAACAGGTAATACAGAGCCTTTGTTCCTCTCCCCTGAGACAGGAATACCTTCCCTGAATGCAGAGCAGAGAGAAAGGGTTTTTCCTTTAATATCTACTGGGAAAAAAAGGGTGGGAGGGAAGGTTTGTCTCATTTTTTTTTTTCCCTTTTCTCTTTTAATAGCTGCTGTGTGAACCTGAGTTACTCCTTTGAATTTTCAGTGTGAAAATGGCCAGTTTAATATGTGTGCTGTGAAAATCTGTGTCTTGGTGTCTGAGTTTAAGAACAAAGGTTTTGACAAGCTGGAAAGATGCTTTAGATGTAGATGCTGGCAGCTCTCCCTTCTTTCCATTTCCCAGTAATTCCATACCAGACCCTTCTCACCAGCCATAGGGAATGTGATTTTTGATAAGCTGATATTTTATGCACGTTGATGTTAAATTAGCTGTTGGTTCTCAAGCAACCATCTCTGAGTGTTTTGGGTGGGGTTTTTCTTTTCTGAATACACTTTTCACTGATATTATATTTTTTTTTTCTTAATTTTATTTCATTGTGTCTTCTAAAAGCGTTCTAAAATTTAACCAAATTGTAGCAGTCTCAATGATGGTGTGGACAGATTTGAGGCAGTGTTCATACAGTGACAGCCATCAGATGAGCACTGAGACAAAATGCAGTGTTTTGTGCTAATATATGAGGTTTTGATGTGGAAAGGCTGTGAGCTGCCGGGGGGATTTGTTTCTTTTTAATATAAATACAAATCCAGGCAGTGGGGGCTGGCAGTTCTCAGCATCCTGCCTGGTGAGGGGGAGGCACCACGAGCTGGTGTCACTGAACCCAGTGGGGAAGCAACTCCAGTCTGGCGTTGCTGTTTCTTGCTTATCTCCATACCCCTTGCACACATCTTGGGGAATTTGCTGCAGTCACCTCTTAGCAGCTGGTAGCTTTCCCAAGTAAATATTTGTTTGGTTGTTTTTTTTGTTCTTTTCCTTTTGCTTGTATTTTTATTTATTTTACGAGGCCCAAGAGGCAAATACTGATACAAACACGTTTGGAGGCCTATTAATAGCTCTGTGTTTGACTCACAGGCTGTTCTTAGGATCTTGAGCCATTTTACAAGGAGCTTCACTCCTGGTTTTTTATCTTCCATTTTACAGTCCAAGAAACAGGGCTTGATGTTGCTGAGAAATCCTAATCCTGTGTTCTGCTCCCGTGGGTCTTTCTGGATTTATGCTGTGCTTTAGATGGAGGGGAGATGAAATGGGAAGGAGCAAGGCATGCCACGAATGCCTGTGTACATTTTTTCCCTCCTCATGCAATGTGTGCTATGTGCATCTTTTCTCTGGTGTTTTATGGGTCAGAGCTGCATTTCAGGGCAGAAATAATAGGTTTGCATATCCCAGAAGCCTCTTTCTTTTTCTTGGGCCATTTAAACAACTGAGATAGCTTCAACTCCAGTATCCAGCACTGCTGATCTCTTTATAGCTCAGCTGACATCACATTTTCTTTTTTTGGAAATCCTGACAAGCTGCAATGTATGTTGGAGAAACTTTCCATGGATGCTTCTAAAATGTGAGCAACTGCTGGGACAGAAACCCTCCTGGGACGTGTGGAAGCAAGCAAACTGAAATGCTCCTTTAGCTGCATACTTTGAATTTAGGCTCAAATAGTTTGGGTGCCCTTGGTGTTTGTATCTACAGGAGTAAAACTTCACCAGAATTAGCTGGGAAGGACTAAGAGCTAAAAATACACCATACAGGTTAAGCAACACTTTGGTAATGATTTCTTGATTCTCTCCGTGCTGCAGCTTTCCTTTGTAAAATTGTGGATCCAGTTTTTCCCTCGGTGTAAATTAAGCCCCTGGGAGCACTTTGCCTTTGGGTGGTTTAAGACATATTAGCTGTAAATTAGTTTATGGCAGCTGGGAAATATTTAGAAGCTTTGCAGAGGTCAGAGGGGTGGATGTTGTCTGCACATCCCATGCAGAATGGGTGTAATTTGGCCAAAGGTTCATCACTCAGTGGGAGAAGGGAAGGCAGGGCTGGAAATGCTTTTGGGTTGAGTGTTTGCTTAGCTTTGAACTCACAAACGGCTGGTTCTGATGAGCAGGCAAGTCTTGGCTTTCATTTCCAGAGCAGTAAACACACATGAACCTCTAAAACAACCCAGTGAGGGCTGAAGGAAAATTTAAATTAAGACAAGGTGCCTGCTGACCTCGTTTGTCAAATGTTCACTCATTTGAACTTAATGAAGCTTCTGAGCTGTACAGGAGGTCAGACCAGCTGATAATACCTGTGGAATGTGTAAATCCATGGGGGAAGGTGCTGCTGACCTCCTGTGCTTCTGCTGGTGTTGGCAGGTTGTGGTGACATCTGTGGCAGGTAAATCACAGAATCCCAGCATGGTTTGGGTGAGAAGGGACCTTAAAGATCATCCAGTTCCATGGGCAGGGACACCTTCCACTGTCCCAGGGTGATCCAAGCCCCATCCAACCTGACCTTGGACACTGCCAGGGATCCAGGGGCAGCCACAGCTGCTCTGGGCACCCTGTGCCAGGGCCTGCCCACCTTCCCAGGGAACAATTCCTTCCCAATATCTCATCTTACCCTGCTCTCTGTCAGTTTAAAGCCATCCCCTCTGTCCTGTCACTCCAAACTCTTGTAGAAAGTCTCTCTCCATCTTTCCTGCAGGTCCTGGAAGGCCCCAGTGAGGTCACCCCAAAGCCTTTTCTTCTCCAGGCTGAACAATCCCTTTCTCCCAGCCTTTCCTCTGCTCACCTGAGTGGCCAGTGACACATTAAACCAGGCAAAGCTCATAATGCTGAGGAGCACAACATTGGCTCAGCCTTGTCTTTCCTTTAAAACATCTTCTGAAGGACACCTTGGAGGAATAACAAATGTCTTACTGCAGGTTCTTTAGTCCACTCTCAGTAGTTCCAAGCCACGGAGGTGTGGTGTTCCTGTGCCAGGCAACTGTACTCACTCCCCAGAAATGTGAACTCTGGGCCAAATACTCCTCTGTGCCTCTGAACCTTGTACATATATTTGCAAAACTTAAAGCTGCCTAATTGGAGGCAGCGTTGTGCTGCGTCGAAAGCTGCATTTCCAGTTGTGTGACGTGCGCCGTGTGTTGGGGTTGGTGCTGGCTTTTTTTTTTTTTGTTTCTCTCCTCCCTTTCTAATTGCTGTCTTTTGCTGTTTTTAAGGACTGTTTCCACACCAGGCTCGTTGCTGGTTCATAACAACCACAAGCTGGGTATGGCATTAATAAGGAACTAGGCTTGGTGCCTAATGAAATGCACAAAGTGCTCCCCACGCTGGGCCAGCACGAGTGATCCCAGCCCTGGGTGTGTGTGTGTGTATGTCAGGTGAAAGCAAATCCACAGCTTTGGCTCTCTCTTGTCTGCTTTAAAAGAAAATTGTCTTATTCCTTTGATTTTTGGGTTTTTTTGGGGGGGCATTTCACTGGAAAGCTGCTGCAGACGCCGTGGAGGAGGAGGAGGAGGAGGAGCGGTGCTGCTGCCACCGAGCCAGCTCTGCGTTGCAATTATTGGCAAGCAAAGCAAACATTTCATTTCCCCGTAATTAGCTGCAGTTTAGGGAGGGCAGGTTAATTTGGACTCCACGCCCTGTCTGCGCAAGAAACCCCGGTGCTTGATTTGATTCTTTCAGGCTGTGGGCAAAGGGGTTTCAAAGGATTTTTCAGAGGTGAAAGCTGGAGGAATGAATGGCAACAAAACGTGTTCTTCCCCTCTTCCTTCCCTTCTTCCAAACAGCTGGAGCTCAGGATGCAAAAATGATGTGATAATACGGAGAAAATGGGATATTTTGGGGCTTTTCTATTATGGCCAAACTGCCTATTTCAGCTTTTTCTTGCTTCAGGGAAGCTTGAACCCTCTAGGCCTGGGAATATTTGTCTATGGCCTACTTCAAAATAAATACATGAGTGAGAAAACTGGGTCATAACTTCTGGAATCACAAGCTTGACCTTTCTCCTGTACCTGGCCACTTGTGTTAAATGGGTCACGCAGTAAAAGCTTTCAGAGGAACAAATCACAAATGTTTCTTTTCTGTCCTGCACTCGTTTCGTGTAAATTTTTTGTGACAATAACATTTTCTGGAACTCTTTTGAGAAAAACGTTTGGCCTCTTCCAGCATTAGTGGTGTTTAATTTTTTTTTTTTTTCCCCATTTCAAAGCTGTCAATTTTTCTTTCCCAGAGGTGAAAAGGGAGAGATTCAGTTTTGTAACCAGTCACGTTGGGAAACCAGTAGGAAATTGCCTGGGATTTGGCAACACCTCTGTTCCCCACCAATTTCTGAGCAGGGTTTGTGCTTGCTCTGAGCTACATTCAGTGGCCAAACCTCATCCCTGTTGCTCAAATTTTGCTTTTAGGCTCAATCTAAAGGCAGCATTAAGGAAACACGAGCAACCTGGTTTATTTGTGTTCCCTCCAGAGCCCCCTCCCCAGTTTTCATTTGTTCGGCTGCTCCCACCCTGTCGTAGGGATATTAAACAATAAATGGCCTTGTGTGACAACTTCAGGGCCTGGAGAGGGAAAAGCTGCTGCTTCTGAGCCTTGGAAGTCAGTCAGGAGTGGAAGAACAGCACTGGCTGCTGAAAATGTCTCCATCCCCTCCCCTTTGGAGAGTTTCTGCGGGGACTAAAAGTTCTTGCAGGGTCCTGGCCTGAGCAGCAGAGCAGCACAAAGGCCACATTGAGAAGAGCTGCTGGGGAAGCCCTCCTTCCTTGCCTGCCCAGTAAATGCAGCTCTTTCTCCATGAAAAGCCCTGACATCAGCTCTTGGAAAAATCCAAGTGCTTGTGTCATGGAAAATAGCTGAGGCACTTGGTTGGGCTGGGGCTGAATGACTGAACTGTGGATGAAACTTCTCTGGTGATGCTTTTCTTGCCCCTTTTCCGAGTGTTGGCTGCTCACAGGGAGACTGAAACCCTTCCCATCTCAGGGAAGGACACTGAGGAAAGAGCTACAGCTGGCTGTAGTAAGCTCAGAGTACCCTGATTGTCATTTTTACAGGACATACTATGATGATACATTCTTGTATCATCAGAAAATTCCACGTGTGGAGGCGAATCTCCAAATTCTTGCCGTTTGTTTTATAGAGCAGATTTATTTTTGAATTCTGTTTTTTCTTTCATAATTTTAAGCTGTTTTTCCCCCCTCTTTTCTTGCTCCCTGCCTATGCTGCCACCTTTTCTTCACCCCTCTTGATGAAGCCCTCACCCAGAGCCAACCACAAGAATAAGAGAGAAATCTGTATGTAGGCATTGAATTTTTTAAAGCTCAATGAGGAAGCATCCTGTGAAGGCAAAGCACCAGTGCAATTCTCTTTCCCTGGAGAAATACCTTCCTCTTGGAGCCCTGACCCTCCCCATCTTTGCAGATGGAACTTGCCAGCCTTCCAGACTTTGATTTTTATCAAATTCATCTTAACCTAGTTTAAGTGTTTGGCTCAGCACGTTGGTTGCCATAGCACCAGCCCTTTGCATCGATCCATACCCTGATCCATCAGGAAATATGCTGATGGGCTCTGCTGGCTACTCTGCATTTTCTCTCCTGAAAGGAAAATGGAATGGTGTGTTCTGGTTATGGATAGAGACATTAGTGGCCTGAAAAATGATAGAATATTGAATGGGAGGCATTTCCTGATGCTTTTTTAAGGCAAATGCAACACTGAGACTGCTGGGGATGTTGAGGGGGGTTTGATGCAGAAGATTTTGGCTCCGTGGGCTCTCTGGTCACTTCCCTAAATTTCCCTTCTCCAAAGGCAGTGCTTGCTGTTCAGGGAGCTGTCAGCAGTGCAAGGTTAATAATGCCAGGAAGGATTCCTCCATGAGTCACTGCGTCAGCTGTGCTGCCTGCCTCGGACTCCCACAGAAATAACATGGAGCTTGCAGTGCCTCCCTCCCTTCTGCCTCCTTGCAAGTCCCTGAGATCCATCCCAAGGCTCTGCCAGCTCCCAGGAATCCTCCCCTTTTGGATCCCTGTGTCCAATCTGTTGACATCGGTATGCAGTGGTTTTGGGGGGGAATTTTATTTAGGGAATAAAAAACCCTCGATGGTTTCCTGAGCTTCTGTACTTTGATCCATGGAAAAGATGACCCAGCAGAAAGCTACTTTTTCTGTGGATTAATGCTGAGGTGAATGGGCTGGGGATATGTTGGATCAGGGCTGTCCCAGCCTGCTTTCCAGCTGCACTTGGTGGCTGCATTTTCTCCTTGCTGCATCCGTGTTTTCCCTGGATCTGCCTGGCAGTCGTTCTCTCCTCAGCTCCTTCGGCTCTCCTGCTGCCCTGTGCCCTTTTCCTTGGGACACAAACCTGTTCTGAGCTCCATGAAAAGGTCGTGGTGGTGCTGCTTGGTGTCAGCACTGTCCCCTGATGCCTTTGTCAGGGCTTTTAAAAACCTGCTCCGGTGCATCTGTGCCTCTACAACCCTGCAAAACAAACTCCCTGCCGTGTTTTCCCTTCATTCTGTCTCTTCCAAGATGAAATGCTGGGAATTATGTGCAGAATAGCATTTATGACAATGCTTACTGTGCTTTCGGGGCACTTTAAACCTCCTAGGTTTAGATGGAAAATGCAGCATTTCTCTGAGTGCTGTCGGTGAGGTCCAATCAGGGTGTTAAAAATGAAGTTTAATGGGTATTAAAGGAGCTGGATGCCCTAGGAATGGCCCTGGAATTGTTCAGTGATTTTTCCCTGTCACCCAGGAATAGACTTTGGTTTTTCCAGGATCTGTTTGGGGATGTATGAACGAGAGGAGAGCACAATCCAGCTCAGCCTTCCCAAAATCTTAAACACCCATCCCTGGGAGTGTCCGAGGCCAGGTTGGATGGGGTTTGGAGCAACCTGGGGTAGGGGAAGGTGTCCCTGCCTATGGCAGGATGAGCTCTAAGGTCCTTCCAGCCCAAACCTTTCTGGAATTCTAAGTGAGCTAAATTAATTTTTCACCAAAATCCATGGAGCTTGTGCTGGCCAGAGGCTTCTCATTGACTCCTGACTTGGTGGAGACCTCCTGAATTAAGATGAGATTTAAAAAAACCATAATTCAAGGTTTTTATTGGGGGGTCTTTGAGTTAACCTCTGGTTTCCCTCCTCTCTTTTTAAATATGTAAAAAAGACAAATGAAAATGATTTCTCCTCTCTCCCGAATTTGGTGTGATCAGCTGTGCTTGCTGCTTTTCATTCAGACTCAGAATTCATTCCGAGGGTTTTTTCTGCAACGAGCAACATCTTATTTAAATGAAACTCATAAAGCACTGAAGCAGCTTCTATTGCAACTGTTCATCTCCTAATTAAAGATTAGTTCTGTCAAGCAAGCAGTTTTTGGCTGTTCTCTCCTGCATGGGTTTCACAACATTTCTTACTCATCTGGGCACAAGTTGGAGTAATTTCTCCTTGCATGGTGCAAACACACACAAGCTTCATTTTCAGGCATGTGAGCAGCCCTGGAACTAAAGTTAGGCCCATGAATAAATATTTCCAAGGTTGAGGCCCTTGTCTGAATCTAAACATTTTTTTCTCTTTGATCAGCTTTTGAGATAGCAGATACTTGAATTCTGGTAATATTTTAGTAAGGGAGGAAAAAGCCCCCAACATGGTTATCTGGATGCTGTGCTATTTCTGGTCAGCTATATTTTCACCCTCCCGGGCTAGAATGGAATGCTTTGTACTGCTGGAAGCTGGGAATCCTTCCTGCTCTCGTGTTCTTTGACACATTAAGTCTTAAAATTACCTTTTTTCTGCTTGGCTTTGAGGTGGGTATTAGGCTCTGATGGTGCTTATGTGTGAGCTAACCTGAAATACAATGTTTAATCCACGGTGTAACTACTCGTAGGTGTGTTTTCCTCACTTAAATAGATTTTCCTAATGCAGCATGACTAAGAAGACACACTTTTAGTAATTTGATGCATATTAAATGACTTTTAAATTATTCGGACCCAGCATTTTGAAAACAAAATCTGACTTGGCTTTTAATTGGTGCTGGTGTTTGGGGGAGTGGAACAACTCGTTTGAAAATGTGCTGATGTTCATCAGTTATCAGACAAAATGTCTACAGGGTTTTTATCGTGGAGCCTAAACTTGCCAGCTCCGTTTGGAATTAAAGCTCCAGCTGTTCACCACGCCCTGCTCTGCCTTCTTGCTGCTGTTTACAGTAGGAGGTGAAATGTATTTTAATTTGAATTATGTTGCGCTGGGTGCTGTAACACAGGGAGGGGATTTTCAGGGCTACTTTCAAATAGAATAATATTTCCAAGTGGAGATCAGTTGCCCTGAAATGCAGATAAACTCCCAGGAGCTCCTCTGTGATCTTGGATGGGATTTGATCCACCCTGCTGTAGGGACACAGCGTTTGGGAAATGAGGAATGTCTTCCAGGTGGTAATTCAGGCAGGGAGCTGGGAGAAGGGAGGAAGGTACTGAGTGCTCCCAGCAAGGATCAGTGTCGCAGCCTCAGCCCCGCTGACTCTTCAGCTGAAGTTCCTGGGATTTCATAACTCGCTGCCCAGGAATGGTTGCAGATTCAGGAGGGGAGGTTTTTTTCTTTTTTTGCAGGGGCTGGAGAGCTTCACCTTCACCCTGGCTGGACAAAGCCCATCCCTTTCCTACTCTGCTGATTTTAGGGAATGCCTGTGAAGCAAAGGAAAGGCAGGAGAGGGAGTGGAGTGGTGGATGTACAGCACACAGGATTTGCTGGGATGCTCTGCTGCCTCCTTCCCTGCTCCCCCTGTGTCCATTCCCTGCCTCCTTCCCTGCTCCCCCTGTGTCCATTCCCTGCCTCCTTCCCTGCTCCCCGTGTCCATTCCCTGTGTCCATTCCCTGCCCCCCCTGTGTCCATTCCCTGCCCCCCCTGTGTCCATTCCCTGCCTCCTTCCCTGCTCCCCGTGTCCATTCCCTGTGTCCATCCTGCTCCCACCCTGTCCCTGCCTCCTTCCCTGCTCACTTGGGAGCAGAAGGAAACTCAGGATGCTGGTGGGTGGCCAGGGGGCTCTGGAGTGGCCGCCTGGGATGGGGGACACAGCCCTGGGCTGGGGTCTCTTCCCAGGGAGGAGGATTCTCCAGAGGCAGCTGGATCCTGACCCTTTGTGCCATCCAGCTGTGAGCACAGCTATGGATTAGGAACGAGGGGATTTTGGCTCCCACCCCACAGGAACTTTATATCCACGTCAAAGCACTGAAAAAACTCCAGTGACTTCAGTGCTGCTTTATTTACAAAAACTTTAAAGTTCCTTCCTAAATAATTAATCACCAGCCTGGGTATAATAAGCAGAAAAGTTGTGCACAACTTAAGGACCTGAAAAATAGGGCATTTGTGTTTCAGAGATAAGAAAGAGCTCTGAACCAGCCCACAAGGTACAACAGTGAAGTCACTTTGTGTTGTCCACAAACTCTGCCTGTTGCTGCAGGAGCAGAGCCTGCAGTCCTGGCTGCTGCAAGAACCTCTGTAGGATAAAGTTTGTCACTGAAATGCTTCATTAAAATACTTACCAGTGGTGTTAGGGCTTTTTATGCAGCTCAAAAGTTCCAATGCATCAAATAAAAAAATGGGGTGTGATTTATCCTAAGCATCTTTTCCTGTCTTTCCCTGGATTCCTTTTTTTTCCCCTCTTTTCTGCTTTTCAGTGAAACACTTGATTGCTGCTGCATCTGTTGCCTGCTCAGGGTTCAGGCAGGGTTCGATTGGCCTGAGATGACTTTTGTTTGCTCTGCTTTGGGGTTCAAGCTGTCTGTCCTGCACCAAGTCCTCCTTCCCTGGCTGAAATGTGTAAATGGGAGCGTGGGATGCTACAGAGATGGGGCTTTGCAGGTAGAGCAGAATGAGGAGAGGATGTTTCTTGCTTGAATCAGAGTGAATTTCCCAGACCTCTCAGATTCAAATAGAGCTTTTGGGGGCCAGAAGAAAGAGGACTGCCACCTCTTGCCTCCAATTAATTAACTTTTTGCTGTTTATGCAATCACAGGCCCTATCTACCCCCTTAATAATTTGGAAGCTGCTGTTGTAGTTCAGCTGAATTCGATGCTGTTATCTGGAAGATGGCAAGTGTCTTGCTGTGTATAATTATTTTCAGGAACAGGCAGACAACATTTTAATTTCCCTTGCCTAATGTGTCATCAGATGCTCATTCTGGAGTTCCATATTAGTGCATGTTTGCACAGGGGATTGACGTGTGGGAGCTGGCCAGTTTTGGGTGGATCCACCCTTGATGGCGCAGCTCTTGCTCCAAGAGAGGGATTAGGCTGGCTCTGTGCAGCCAGTTATGGTTTCCAGGTAATGGGGAGGGAGTTACTGGAGCCTCAGGACTGGGCTTTTCCTGCCTGGGCCACTTGAGGTGGAGTTATCGAGGAAAGAAGAGGGGAAGAGGTGACCAGAGGAGCTTTTGGGGCAGTTTTGTGGTGCCACAAGGAATTTTGGGTTTGGTTCTGTGTGCTGGGCCAGCTCCTGGGATGGGGCTCAGCTCAGAGTCACAGAAATGTCACATCCAGGCATTCCCTGGGCACCTCCAGGGATGGGGACTCCAAACCTCCCTGGGCAGCCCCTTCCAATATTTACCAACCCTTTCCATGGGGAAATTCCTGCTGCTGTCCACCCTGCCCCTCCCCTGGCCCAGCAGCTGCTCCTCGTCCCTCTCCTGTTGTTCTTTCCTGATCCACACTTCCCCTGGGACTGCTGACCATTACCAAACTGGTCTGTTTAAACTAAAAACATAAAATAAAATTAATAAATAAATGGTCATTTATTGCCGTGGTAATGTCTGTGGTGGTAGAATTGTGTGGGCTTGAATTTCTTCCCCCTAATCCCTCACCCCAGCACTTCTTGGAAAATAGGAGAAATATAAATATAATATATATATATAAAAATAGGAGAAAATGCATTTAGAATGATTATTGTATATAGAGGGGGAAATGATCAGCTCTAAACCATCTGTAGAGTCTCCATTCAGAACAAAAAGTGATTTAAGTTCCCTGGTCCTTCCTTGCCCAGCTCTAAATGTGTGTTTTGCCTGCCAGCCAAAGGATGGAAAACACAAAATGAGTAAGAATGGAGCTGAACTCGTGAGGCTGAGAAGGAAATAGTTGTGTTTTATGAGAGTGGAAGTTTTGGTGCCTCGAGCTGGATGGCACCACCTCGTTCTGTCATTAATTCCAGGGAAAAAACCCCTGGATTCATTAATCCCACACGTTTTCCTCAGTTACAAATCGACTTTTTCCTCCTTTCAACTTTGTTGCTTTTGTTATCTCTATGTGGATTACTACTTGGAATGAATAATATAATTTCAACTTTGTTGCACTTGTCTCAGAGATGGCAAGTTCATGGAGTTCCATGGAAACAGAGATTGTGGAGGTGTCAGAGGAGTGGAAAATAACTGTTGGCATTTAAGCATTAATGGTGATAACAAACCTCATAGGGAGAAACAAAAGTTCACTAAACTTCTGTTCTTTTTTCTTTTCAGGTTTCCTCTCAAAAAACCTTCGAGGTGAGTTCCTGAAATTTGTTTTTTTAATCTGTAAATTATGTATATTTTTATTGTAAATTCTGCTGCAGCAATTTTGCAGGAGGAATTCTTCTAAAAGTTTATAAAACCATATCTATAAATATACAAACACAGCTTGTAGTACCCATTACAGATGTGAAGAAATCAATATCCAGATGGGGATAAGGTGCCAAAAATAGATTTGTTGGTGGTGTCCTTGGCACAGGGACACCTTTTGCATTCTGTTACATGGCTGGGGCTCATCTTACCTGAGATTTGAGATGGTCAGGGGAGGGACACTGTTGGTACATCATGTGCAGGTGCTTCCCTTCTGGGGCTCTTCTAAATCTTTCATTCTGGCATGCTGAGGGATTTCAAGTTTGCTGGGAGAGTTAATATTTCAGGAGGAGTTTTTTTTTCCATTAAATTTATTCCGCTTTTAAAATAAAATATGGGCTGATGCTGAGTGATAAAGAGAATGCACTTGCTGTTACCAATTCTGGAGGTTACCAAGACTGTTCCTGGAGCCTTGGATACGCTCCCAGAGATTGCAAGGGAGATCATTTTCCCCTTCCAATTCAGCCTGGGAATAAATTTTTTAAGCGAACTCGATGCCTGCATTTTAATCTGAATTTCTGGTGAGCGGGCAGAGCTGGGTGAGGTTTTTTTCTGAGCAGTCAGGCGGCTCCTGTGGGCTCTGCAGTGAGGATTTTGTGCTTTTCTGTGCCCCAGACACGGCAGCATTCTGAGCAGAGAGTCTCCAGCTGACAAGAAACAGAAGGTTGAACGCTGCAGCAGCACCCACGACTTCGATCCCACAGGTAAAGTCCTAAAATTCAAGGAAAAAACCTCAACAAAAGCACTGGGAAGGAGAATGAAAATGATTTTCATGTGCCATAAATGTGGTTTTCAGAGCTGTGTCAATATGGGCATTGAAATGAATGTGGGCTTGATTTTAAACAGCCTCATAATCGACCTGGATTAGTGTATCAGTAAATAATTATAACAACTTCCACTTTCAGGAAAGTCAGGAGGCCAAGGCTGTAATTAGCTGTGAGGAGTTCTTTAGTGAAGTCTGAAATTGGAGATGTGGTTGGCTCAGCCAGGGCTGGGTTTCCCTGTTGGGGTTTTTAGTTTTTTTGGAGGTTTGTTTTGTTCTTTGGTGGATTTTGATCCCTCTGTGCCACTTGCAAAGTGAATTTGTGCTTCCCAGCGTGACACATTTGAAGATGAACACCTCATTTTAAAGGATTTGCTGTCCTGCTTTTCTTTAGCCTTCCCAAAGGTTAAATTAGGGCAGTGAGGGTGAACACAGGATTCTTATTCTCTCTGAAACACTCACCCAGTGCCTGCTCCTGAAATGCCTGCTCCTGTCTGAGCCCCCTGGCCCCATGCAAGGTGCATTTTTCCTGTCTGTGCATTCAGGCTTTTCCCTGGGGTTTGGGGAGCACGGGGGAGGTGAAGGGAAGGGTGGCACAACTTGTAGGATGTGGTTGTTTTGTTCACAAAGCTGATGTTTATAAACCACCCTGGTAATGGTTTCTGCCACTGGCTGCACGAGTCCTTCTGGTGTGCACAAAATAAATGAAAATGGGCTTTAAATGCCAGTTAAAAACGTCCTGTGAGGGGGAAAAAAACTTGATTTAGTGCTCATCTTCTTTTTGTTTGTCATTTGGGATAGGTAGTGTAAAGTCATTTCAGGTCAGGGGAGGTCTCAGGCTTTGAACTCGTTTTGGAGCAGGAATTCACCTCCTCCAGAAACAAACTTCAGGAATCCTCTAATCTTAATTTGCAGAAAGTCACTCCAGTGCTGAGAGCTGTTACCTGGCTTGGGATTGGATAGGGGAACTCTGCAGTGCAGCCTTCAGAAAATCCTTTTCTTTTGAAGGGGTGAATTCAGGATGCTGAGCTGCTGTGCCTGTGCTGATTATTTACTCTGGGGAGAAACTTTTGCCAGTGTCTGTGCTTGGACTGGATTTTTTCTCTGTGGTTACTGCAGAGAGCTCCTTTGGTTGTGTCCTGGCTCCTGTAACAGATTCTGTGTGCTGTTACCTGTGTCTCCATGTATTATTCATCCCTTATTCCAAGTGTTCCACCTACGTTTTGTTCACATCTTATTTGTGTTTTGCACGATTTAACCCAATAAATCCGAGTCTGTGTTTTTCATGAAGTTTGTTTTTTTGTTTTGGTTTGGTTTGGTTTTTTTTTTTTTTTTTTGTTTCTCATGTTTGGTCTCCATATTTTCTATATCTCTCTCTCCTTTTCTCCTGCTCTTGTGCAGATAGCTCCTCCAAGAAGACAAAGTCTAGTTCTGAGGAGAGTAGATCCGAGACGTATGGTAAGCCAAAGCTGCAGCCTCCCCCTGGGCAGCTCCTGCTTTTCCTGTCTGTGCATCCCAGGCTTTTCCCCCTTCCCTGATCCGCATGGTTGGCTCTGCAGCAGGGACTGCCCTTCAATCCTGCTTCAGTTCTCAGCTCCTGGCCTAGCAGTGGCTGCAAAACCACCTTGGACCTGGCACCTGTGGAGAGCTGGGAGTGCCCTCCTGGTGCCCCTGGGTGCCCCTGGCAGAGAGGGCACAGCTCCCCAAGGGCTTTGTGCTGGTAGGAAAGTCTGTGCCATGTTCTCTCTGTGGAGGTTCGAGCAAGAAATTCCTCTTCCTGCATTGTCTGGAAGTTGTCTCTGTCAGTTCCTTTGAAGAGCAAGGGAAAAATGGATCTGTAAATAATTTCAGTGAGTGTGAGGAGGTGAATTCCCCCATTCTCTGCCTCAGAGGGAGTGAGGGACCCTGCACTCCTGCAATAAATGGCACATGAGGAGTTTGGGATGGGGATATCCCCACCCATCCTGGTGTTGTCCCTTCCTCACGAGGGGCCTGGTTGCTCCCCCAGCTCTGCCAGATGTGTCAGTCCTGGGCTGGGACACTGCCCATCCTGTAAGGACTTATTCCATTTCCACTCTCTGTAGATATTTGCATCCATACCTTAGAATCCAGCAGGTAATGAGTTCTCACAAGTTGTTTTTTTTGGATCCTGTCAGCATCTCCAGCCCCTCTACTTGGGCTGAGTCTGGCTGCATTTCTTGTCCAGGTGTGCATGTCTTGACTCCAGCCATGGGTTGCTCTCTTCCTTTCTTGGTTTGTTTTTTTTTTTTTTTTTTAATTCATGTTTAAAACAGTCTGTGACACTTTGTGATTTTAATCTGTTGAGAAAAATTGCTGCTGCTAAATCTGCTGTAGGATTTTGGGTGCAGTGCCTCTTCCAGAATCATCAGCTTTATCATTCCACTGGAATAAACTGCCAGGTGTTCCTGGCTGTGCTCCAGCTTCTTCATCCACCTCTGGAATACAAAATGATGCTGTCAGAGTAAGAAACACTAAAAAATAACCAAACAACACCAGCCCTGAAGAGTTTAAACCAACACAGGCATGTTAGGGAAAGCTGGTGCAGCTCAGGGAGGTGTGTCCTGTTCTTTCAGTGAGATCTCTTCACTTCCCCTGGAATTCTGAATCACAAAAAAAAAAAAAAAAGAAAAAAAGAAAAAAATAAAAGTAACATGATAGTCATGTTCCTGAGGGTGTGAGAGTTTTCTTCAGAGCTGTAAACAGCTTTGGAGGGTGCCTTGATGGAAACCTGTCTCAGAGAGAGCTGGCTTGCTGCAGCTTGTCATTCTTCCTTCCACCCTGCCAGGGAATGAGCAGGGAAAGGGCTGGAACCAGCAGGGCTTTGGGGATGATTTGGTGCTGTTGAAGCCTTGCTGCTCCCCTGGCAGCTCAGTCAGGATAAGCAGAGCCCTGGGAGGGTGCTGGAGGTGCTGCTGTGGGTTAATGGCAGGAAACATTTGCTGGGACAGGTCCCTGTTGATCCCAGCCTGGCTTTCCCTGCGTGCCAGAACCAAACCCAACTTCCCAGCATCATCCCTGACTTCCCCCAAGCTTCCTGCAGATGCTGTCCCCGTGTCCAGGATCCAGTGGGAGCAGCTCCCACTCATCCTTCCTTTCCAGCTCCATTGGGCTCTGCCCTGCCTTTTGTCTGCTTTTCCCAGGTTTCTCTGGAATGTGTGCAGAGCTCTGCTGTTTGCTTTGGAAGGGACCAAACTATTCCAAACCCTCCAAGGAGAAATACTGTACTGATATTTTCCTTGCTGCTGACTGGCCACTGGAAAGGGAATAATGGGGGAGGCTGGAATGACGACAGGGAAAGGGGAGGTGTGGCTTTGCTGGGTGTTTGTTTGCACCTCTTGACATTTTTAATGAAGGAGCCAGGATTTCTGGGCTCCAGGATTTCTGGAAGGGTGTGAGAGGCTTGGAGGGGCAGAATGGTCAGGGAGGGGAATTGTTCTGATGTACAGAAGTTAATTTATAGTGGCATGAAGCTCTCAGTGAGATATTTTCATTCTTAAATCCAACCATCCCAAGTTTATCTCTTCAACAAAATTGAGATTATCAGGAGAGACACTGAGTGTAGTTTGTTGTGCTGTAATTTGCTAATTTAGTGCCATGACCTCCCCCAACATTTAATATCTTTTTTTTTTTTGAAGTAGAATTTTCATCTCTTAAGTGAACTTAAAACGGAAATTACCTTTCAGGGTGGTAGGTGAGGTATCAGTTTCTCTTTCCTTTTGCTCACAACTTGGTTGCTCTCCAAAAATATCTTCCTTTATATTTAGCAATCATCAATTTCCGGCTTAAATATCAGCTTGGACTTGACACAAACTCTTTCACAGATTTTCTCCAATTTTCTGATAAGTTTTTGGGTTTTGTTTGGAAGATTTGAGATGATTTTAATTAAAACTTAGTCTCCCTGGGCCTTTTTTTTGCAGTTCTTACTAGCTTTGCATCTTTATGTCGTAGCCACTGCTTTTTCAGAGAAATTTTCCAATATAAAAATTCTGTTTCTCTTTGTGGAGCAGCATTTCTGACAGCACTTTATAGACAGAAAGCTTCCCAAATAAAGTGAAACATTTGGCCCCTCTCAAAACCCCCCTGCAGAGGAGTTTGGGTTTTTTGTTTATGGAATAATTCATTTCAAATCCCTCTATTATAAACTGCATTTCCTTTGGTGGCCTCATGTCCCCAGAGGAGGTTTTAATTCCCAAATCTCAGCTCCCAGGCTGTGTCCTGCAGGCTTGGGAGATGGAATTCATGTCCCAGGGAATCCCAGGCTGTTTTGGGTTGGAAGAATCCTTAGAAATGATTTTATTCCAAGCATTCCATGGGCAGGGACAGCTTCCACTGGGCCAGGTTTGCTCCCAGAGATCCATCCAGGTCTCTCCATTCCCTCAGTCTGGTTTTTAGAGTGAATCCCCTGCTCTGTTTGTTGCTAGAGAAATTCCCTGGTTTGTTCAGTGACTTCCAGGTGGGATGTGCAGAACAGACAGATAAATAATGAACTTCCCAGAGCAGCTGTGGGGCAGCCCAGATGTGTCTGGCCGGGCTGGTGGAGACAATTCTGGTGGCCATGGGGTGTCAGTGACCTTGAGAAGTCCAAGCTTTGCCCTTCCACCATCCCAAAGGAGCTCTTGGAGCAGGGCTGGAGAAGGGAGAGGGACGAGTGCCACCTACTGAGGAGCAGCTCCTCTCAGCTTTCCTCCTCCTCCTCTCTGCTTTCACTTTTCATTTTAACCTCTGGAGCTTCAGCACACCTTTGGTTGTGCTCCTGGCTTGAGGCTGCACCAGTGAGTTTGGGGCAATTTTCATCTCCATGAGGACAAAAAAGAGATAAAGATTGGTTATTCTTTTCCTCTGGGATTTCATTAATTCACTGAAGACACAAACAGAAATTTTAAAGTGTAGTTAAGTGATGTCTCCTCGCTTCATAACTTAAAGATACTGTTAAAGGAAAGCAAAAATGAGAATAAGATGATTATGAATTTGATTTTGAGTGCTGTCAGTGATGAGTTCTGTTGACTTCATAACACTTACTTAAGTTTCAGCTGGAAAAAGTGAAATGTCATGGTGAGATATTGCAAAGAGAGCACATGAAGGGTGGTTCAGGCAGGGAGTGCTATCAGAGCTGATCTAGTCCTGCAGGTCACACTTATCTCCAGGAAACTTCCAGGTAACTTCATTAAAATCACTATAAATTGTATCTCAGTCAAGCATGGTATCTCCTACACCTCATTCCAGCCCTTTATATTGGATTAGGAGAAGGGTTAAGTGTTTGCTCCTTATCTGAAGGAAACAAGTACAGGAAAAAGCAATTATGGACTAATTTCAGGTCAAGTTGTCCCAATTTCAGCTGCCTCTCCATTCTAAATTTAAATTCTTGGGTGAAATTGAACCTTGTGGAGTGAGAGAGTTTAACTTGAAGGAACTTGAATTAAATTAAATGCTATTCTGCCAGGTCAGTTTGTGTTGCCCTGGCTCTGCTTTGGCATCAGGCTCATCCAAGGAGGAAGCTTCTCAGTACATCCAAGGATTATTGCTCCTGGAGATCCAGAAATCCAGTGGCAGAGCAGGCTGGGGGTTCTCCTTTGTCTTTAAACCAGGACATTCCTCGTGAGTCAAAAGCTGAGTTTAGTGTCTTACTCATCCAACCTGTGGGGCTGGCAGGGAGCTGGAGAGGAGCTGTTTTCTCTGAAAGAGCCCCAGTTCCCACACCCCAGCCCCAGGCATCATTCTTGGGGAGTGAGACTCTGGTCCTATAAAAGAAGGGGAGGTGCTCGAGGGAGAGGCACTTCTGTTCTGTTCCTTCTCTCATCCCTGTGCAGAGGGGGTGAAAGGTGGGGGGATTTTCCTTCCCATCCCTTCCCCAGCCCTGTAGAGCTCCGGGTGTCCCGTGCTTTGCCCTGCTCTGTTGGCAGGAGGGGAATTACTGGGATGTGATGGTGCTGCTGAAGGCCTGCAATGCTTTTTCCACTGCTCCCACACCCCTTTTCATCTGTGCCACACTGGAGGAGAACAGGACTGACTGGGCAGGCTGTGTTTGCTCTTGAGGCTCCTCATTTCCATGGGGAGTTGCTGCAGAGAAGTGAAAGGAGTTGTGGTGGTTTGGGAGCAGCTTGAGACATGGGAATGACTCCCTGCTCTGTTACCATTCACCCCTTCAAGCTCATTCCAGAAAAGCCAGTCTGGCTGGGAGAGCATCTTCCCAACTGCCCCTGTTCCCTCCACAGCAAACAAAACTCCTGCACTTCTGGAATCTGATTTGGGAGAGCTCTGATTTCTCTATCCAAGTGCCAGTGGAGGAATTTTGCCTGTTGTGCCTTTAGAAATAGAAAACCAAAGCAAGCTGCTAGGAGGAAGGGTGATGTAAATAAAAGAACTTTGGGGGAGCATTTTGCAGAGTTCCTGAAGTGACTTTTCAGGATCAGGGCTCTGCTGGGGGAGGCTTTTTGCAGCTACTCCTAGGAAAGTGCTTGGCAAGGAGCATGCCAGGGCTGCTTTTGTTTTGTCTTTCCCTTATTTCGTTTCCAGGTGAACAAAAGACATCCCCAGCATTGCCCCTGGTCCAAATGCTGCCCCCCCACTAAATGAATTTATCTCTGCACCAGCATTTGTGTTCACATTACACTGAGTTATAGCAGGAAACAAAACAAGTTGCCTTTGATGTCTCACAGCAGGTTAAAGGAGGGGCAGATGCAAACTCATTTTCTGGGATTTGGGCCCTGAACTGGTCTTTATTTCAGAAGTCCTGTTCAGGGCAGTTAAGTGTGGCTTGTACTTGCTCACCTCAGCTCTTGTGGCTCTGTGCAATGTTTCACCTGAAGCAGAAGGGGCCCCAGGAGGAGATTTTGGCTGAGAATTGGGAGAACTTTTCCTGATCAACAGATCTGTTTTAGTCCACCCCCCTCATATTATTCAGAGGGATTTGTGCTTCTCTTTCAGAGCAGGTTGTAGAAGCTGTGGGGTGGTTTTGGTGGTGCAGTGGCACCTGACAGCCCCCTGAACTATTACTGCAGACAAAGGGAAATGCTGCTCATTGGTGTGGGTACTGCTTCTCTTCTTTAAAAGCTGCTTTTCCCTCAGGTTGTGTCTGATGTGCCAGAGCTGTCTGCATCTCTGCTGTGAGATTCCTCTGTTTGGTGTAGCTGGAGCCATAAGCTTTGACCTGTCTGGACATCCCTCTCCATTTCTGGCCTGCTGCCCTGTTCCTGTCTCTCCGACATTTTCCCTGTGCTGTGTTGTCCCCATTCCACCGAGCTCTGTGTGATAATCTGGGAGATCAGGAATTGGACTGATGGCTGCCTTGTGTCTCTCTGTGTGTCCCTCCCCTCCTGTCCTGTGTCCCCCCAGGGCTGGTGCAGAGGTGCGTGGTGATCCAGCGCGATGAGAACGGCTTCGGGCTGACGGTCAGCGGGGACAACCCCGTCTTTGTGCAGTCAGTCAAGGAAGGTGAGAACAGCCCCACACCCCCCAGCTTTGCAGGGGGACCCTGGGAATGTGTGTGGGATGGAGCAGAAATCTCCCAAACCCCTCGCTGGGTGGGGGGGCTGCAGTTTGGGAAGGGATGTGCGAGCTCAGGGTTGAGCTGGGGGGGATGCAGTGAATCCCTTCCTCTGTCACTGCTGACAGAACAAGAGCACAGAGCCTGAAGCTGTGCCAGGGGAAGGGTAGCCTGGACATCAGGAGAAAATTCTTCACTGGAAGGTGCTTGGGTACACTGCAGTCACCTGCCCAGGGAGATGGTGGAGTCCCCATCCCTGGATGTGGTGCTCAGTGCCATGGTGTAGTTGATGAACTGGGGTGGCATCATAGGTTGGGCTTGGTGATCTCCAAGGTCTTTTCCAACTTGGTTCATTCTGTGATCTGGTGGGTTTGGAGCTGACCTCTTGCACCCCAGGGGGAGGAAATGAGTCCTTGGCACGTTGGCTTGGTGTATCCAGTGCCAGGTGAAAGCAACACTGCTCTGGACTCCATACCCAGAGATCGTACTGACAGAGGAAGCTGGGCTGAGTGCAGGAGTATTTTGCATGTTTTACAGAAGTCTTAAAACCATTTTTGCTATAAATGATTGTGTTGAAAGGGGAACTAAATGATTTCTTGCCTCTCCAGATGGAGCAGCCATGCGGGCTGGAGTGCAGACAGGTGACAGAATTATCAAGGTAAGAGCATTTCAGTTGTGGGAGAAATGGGTCTTTTGTCTTAAATGAGCTCTTTCCCTGAAAAAAATGGCACTGATGGATCTGCTGTGGTGCTGGCATTAGGAATGGTCTCAGCTTCAGTGGTCCTCATCTCAGGATTTTATGGCCAAGTTCAGCATCCTGCCAGGTTCGAGTATCACAAATACAATAAAAGCAGAAATGGCAGGGAAGAAAAGGAAAAGAGAGTTGTTAATAATGACCTGTAAATAAATAGCCTGCCTGAATTATTGTTTTCCCCCTAACTGCCCCCAGATCCATGTTCTTTTTTAGTTCCAAACAAGTAAGAAATCAAGTCAGTCACTTAAAAGACTGTGTAAACTATTGCTGCAAAATGCTGCAGCAGCTCCTGACACAGATGGAGCTGGGATTTCAACCAGGCATTGAAATTAATGAATTCAATTAGCTACCCTGTTGTTTTTCTGCCCAGGCAGAGATGGATTGCTTTTTTTTTTTTTGTTTCCCTGCCTCCTTGGGTTGTTTTGGTGTGTGCACAGTTTTCTTCCTGCAGAGCTCTGCTCACTGAGATAAACTGTTAGAAGGATAAATGATTTATCTGGTGCTGTCCTGAAAAATGCAGTAACAGAGATGGGGGAGAGGAAAATGCTGCTCCTCATCCCAGTGCAAGGTGTGGAACTGCTTGGAAATCAGGAGTTAAACACTGAATTTCCCCTTCTCCCTGCCCAGGTGAACGGGACTCTGGTTACACACTCGAACCATTTGGAGGTGGTCAAGCTGATCAAGTGTAAGTAAAGGCAGGTGGCTCTTGTGTCACCTCTAAAGCATGGCAGGCACCATTCCCAGGGTGAGGTCAGTGCTGAGAGATAAAGAGTGTGTGAAACAGGGAAGTGAAATCGGGGTTATTTTGACATCCTGAATTCAAGCTGATACATTCTCCTGTAGTTTCTCCTTAACTCAGTGTTTGAATTGCCACCAAGCCTTGCCTGGGTGCTTTCCACCTGAAATACCACAGCTGGGCAGGCACTTTAATGTACATTGCACAGCACTGCAGGAAATTCTTTCCTGGTGGATTTTCTGGTGCTGGTGGTTCCTTGCCAGCCTAGCATGGTTTATTTTATATTCATGGTGTGCTGTAAATGTAACCTGCTGGGCTGGAAATTGGATTGCTTGCTTTTGTAAGGGATGGTTCTCATGAAGGTTTTTTGGAACGCCCGAAATTTAAACAGATTTCTCAACCAGGCAGTGCTCTCAGGTTCATTGGTCTGGGGGAGGAATGGACTGAACTGTGTCTGCAGGGTGAAATGCCACTGTGGGAAATGGAAATGTCACCATGTGTGTGTGAGCTGTGCCTGTCCTTGTGTCCCCACAGCGGGTTCCTATGTAGCTCTCACTGTCCAGGGGCGCCCTCCAGGGTCGCCCCAGATTCCCTTGGCGGATTCCGACGTGGATCTGGCAGCTTTTGGGCATATGTCTCCCATCATGACATCCCCCCACTCTCCTGGCACATCAGGGAATGCAGAAAGGATCACCAGCCCAGTGCTCATGGGGGTAAGGCTTACAAAGCTCCTTTGCCAAGGGGGAGAAATGGACTCGGGGGGGTTTTGGCCTGAATTTTTTTTGCACTTCAATTTGTCCTGGCAGTGGGTATTTGGTCACTTCTGAAACAGCATTTTGCAATTAAAAATATCTAGTCCTGTCTGAGATCACAGAAATACAAGTTTTTAAGGTGTTGATAGCTATGTTCAAAATTAAGAAAGAATGCCTAGCATAGGGTTGGAAATTTGAGTTGTTTCTCACAGGGCATTTCAGAGCCCTTGTTTAGGAAGGAGGTGGGAAATGTGCACATCTGTTTTCCTTATCTGCTCAGCTCCACCCCAACCCCTAATCTCTGTGTATTTCCTAGGAGGAGAATAACATTGTCCACAACCAGAAGGTGGAGATTCTGAGGAAGATGCTCCAGAAGGAGCAGGAGAGGCTGCAGGTACTGGAATTGTGCAGGTTGGAGAGAAATGATACAAACAGGAGTTATTGAGTTCATTAGCAGAGTTGTGTAAAACACCTCCTGCAGCAGCTCCTTGGCTGTGCAGATGTGCTGGTGATGATTTCAAAGTGACACCAAATCCTGTTGCAGTTCCTCCAGGAGGAGTACGGCCGAACCTCCTCCACCCGCCTGCTCAAGGAGATCCAGGAGGCAAAGAAACACATTCCTCAGCTGCAGGAGCAGCTGTCCAAGGCCACGGGCTGCACTCAGGTACAACAGAGTGCCAGGGAGAATTCTGGTGTTCTGGGCAGGCTGCACCCCCTAGAGCTGACATCTGAAGTTGGCTGTCGGGCACAGCAGTGTCAGTCAGGATGTGGAGTAGATTTTACAGAGGGCTCTCAGCTCATCTGTGGAAAAACTGCTTTTAAGAACAAGTGCAAGCAGTGATGTGTTGCTTATCTGTCAGTGCAACTTAAAATACACCCATGAAGTCATTCTTGGAAGCTTTAAACAATGCTGCTTTTGCTTTTGAAAGAAAAACCAAACGTAGGCTGTGCCATTTTTCCCTGTTCCCTGAAAAGTTGGTGTGGATTTTGTTGTTTTCTTCTAGAAAAAGCACTGCAGCCTTTTCTAGATCAATTAAGAAGGTTTTGTGAGTAATGGGAGCTTAACTGGCTTTTGAAGGAGTTGGAATATTCTGCTGTGTCCCAACTCACTCTGTTCTTTCCAGGACGGGGTTTTGTCCTCCAGGTCTGCGTCAGAGTCGCTGCAGATCAGCGAGGGGGAGGCTGAGAGTGGGGACAGTGGCAGCAAACTGGATTTCAGTGGTGACAGCCCCTCCAGGCCCAACAGTGACATTGCTGATGTGAGTCTGGGACAGCCCTGGGGCTGTGCTTCCCTCCCCTCTTGCTTTGGGGTTTTTTTTGGCAGATTCTGTGTGTGTTGGCCTGGGTGATGCTGTGCAGTACTGGCACAGGCCCTCAGTGCCCACCAGAACCTTTTCCCTGGGAAAACCTGGTGTGTCAGACTGGGATTAGAGACTGGGAGAGAGCTGGGGTTTGGGATTTTATCCAGGGTTAGATTATCCTGGCATTAATCCCTGTAACCAAAGAAAGATGGGTGCCAGCATCCTTCTCCAAACTCATTTTTAAATTAGAAGGGAATATTCCAAGACTCAGATCCAGGCAGTGGGCAGCTTGCCAGGAAAGTGGGAAAGAGCTTCCTCCTACCAAATCAGCTTCAATTCTTGCCACCAGCAAAGGCTCTTAGTGACTTCACTCATTAGTTATCAATCACTTAGTGCTCCTGTGCTCTCCCTTGGTGCCTAATCCTTAATTAAGTCACTATCTGATTAGTGCAGGGGAATTGAGACTTTCTGCTTGGATTTGGCCTAAGTTTGTTGATTAACTTAAGGATGTGGGAGCTAAATTTGTGCCAGCAGTTGGAAGTGAAAGGGAGGGGGGTCAGGTGGGAGCATCCACGACTCCGTTTTGAAACATTCCAACTCCAGATCTGAGCAGCTCCTGCTCAGTGTTTGTGTACAATAAATGCACAACAGAATTCATCATTATCTCCCTAATAATCACAGTCCTGTCAGTTTTGGGGATGATACTTGATCAGTGCAGGAGATTGGCACACCAAACATTCCAGCTTTTCAATCCAGCTGTGAGACACTTAAAGATCAGGGGTGAAAGAAACCTTTGGAAGCGGGAAGAGTTCTGCAGCTGGGAAAAAGCCAGGCTGGAAAACAACAGCCTGAGCAGTGGCCTGGCTGGAAAAACCTTTGGCCACACTGAAGATGAGCCAGCAGCACGTGGTTTTTGCAGATAAGGCTCTGCTGGGCTTCCTGAGCGAGAGGGAGATTGGAGAAGAGAGCTGGACTCTGGGAGAAGGTGGAGAGAGCCAAGGGCTGGGGATTTTAGAGCTCTGCTGTTGCTCACTGTCACCAGGTTTCTGAGCAGCACTTCTGCATTCTGCTGTGCTTTGGGGTTTTTTTTTGTCTGATAACTGTGCATGTAGGACACAGATTTCAGTCTGGTGTTTCACACCTCCTTTTCCTGTGAGAAAGGAGAAGTTTTTTGGCTCTTGTGGCTGACAGACTGCACCGTGCAGTTCTCCCTTTCCTGGATTTGCTGATTCTTACCAGAACTAAACTTCCCTCTTTCCCAGAGTCCTCGCAGTGGCCTGAAGGAGAGGATTTATCCAGATGAGAGCCCAGAAAAGGCTGAGCTTCAAGATACTGTGAGTACAAAACATCAAGTGTCACAACAACATCTCCTTTAATGGACCCATTAAAATCTTGCTGCTTTCCCCCACTTTCTAAATGGAGCATGCCTGAACTTTGCTTTTGAAAATAAAATGCAATTAAAGTGGTGCAGGGAAAGTTAATTAGCTGAGTAAATGTTTATGGAGCTTAAGAGCAGGGCCATTTAGAGGCGAGAAATATCTAATCAGCAGTAAAACAGCTGGGCCTGGAACAAGCAGAGCACTTGCATGTGTTTTATTCCTCGAGTCCAGGCTTTTTTTAGGATATTGGGGCATTTGGAGGCTGGCATTCCCAGCAGGGCTGCCAGTGGAAGACAGCAGGAAGTGTCTGAACACATCATCATCCTTGGGATGACTCCTGATTTGTCCTTGTCCTCCCAAAGCCACCTTTCCCCACCTGAGCAGAGATGGCATTTGCCACGTGCTTGGTGTGCTCCTGGCTGCAGGTGATGCAGCTGCTCTGGGACCCCCTGATCTGATAGTTGGGAATGTTTGGATGCTGGGAGAAGCTTTTGGGAGGTGGAGCCAAGGTTGAGTGAGGGTGGGTGGGTTTTTAAAATGATTAAAATGTCTCGAAGTTTTGCTGTGAAGGACAATCACAGCACTGTGCTTTCCTTCCTCCTCCTCCCCAGGATTCCCAGTCCAGTGTTGGAAGTCCCCTGTCCCGAGTGGGGACTCAGATCATTGGAGCAGAGGATGATGATTTTGACACAGAGCAGGAGCAGGTGGGAATGACTTTCAGTCTTTTTTCCCCACCAACCAGAATTCTGTTCCCCTCTTCCTAAAAAATGCCCAGTGCTCCATTGTTGTACTGAGGAGTGGAATAAGAATTAGGGGATGAGATTCCTCCTATTGCTGATTTTGCCAAACAGAAACATTTGGGGAGTTTATAACAATATCCACCTTTCTTCTCCTAATTTCAAGCTTCCTAGAAATTAATTTGCCTTATTTCATTTTCTTTAGTCTCTGTTAAATCCTGAATTATTGTTGTGCCAGCGTGGGCTTTGGCATAGTGACTCTGAATTATTTTAGCTGTCCTTTCTCTTGTTCCTCAAGAATTCAGATATAATTCCCATGTATCCCTGCAGATCAATGGGCAGTGCAGCTGCTTCCAGAACATTGAGCTCCTGAAATCCCGCCCAGCTCACCTGGCCGCTCTCCTGCACCACGTGGTGTCCCAGTTTGATCCTGCAGCACTGGTGAGAAGCTCTGGGGTTGTTTCCCTGGCTCACATTTGGGAATCCTCACCAGATCTTGGTGTAGCACTCAGTGCCATGGCTTGGCAAGGAGGGAAATGGCAGACCCTGTGCAGGCCTGAGGGTGATAAATCCTCATCGATCCCCTCAGATTAATGGAGAAGCACAAAAAGAATTATCTCCTTTACATTTGGCTGCTTACAAATAATTATTTACCTCTTGAAAGCCTCTCATTCCACCTCCAGGTGTGGAATTGGCTACAGGGAAGGTCTGACTTCTCTGTGCCTCTTTTCCAGCCCTTACCCTCTTCCCCCATTGCCAGGGCACCTCCCCGAGGAGCTGGGAAAGATTTCAAGCCAGCACTGCTGAACTCCTTAAAATATTGAAAATAAAACTTGGGAGTTTTCATGGTTTTCACCTCTTTCTTGCCCTCCTGTTGCCCACAGCTGTGCTACCTTTACACAGACCTGTACAAGCAGACCAACTCCAAAGAGACCCGGCGTGTTTTCCTGGAGTTTTACCAGTTTTTCCTGGACAGAGCTGCAGTAGGTTCCACTTGTTCTCCTCATTTCCACAAATGTCCAGCAAGTTCACTTTGACCTTTCACCACTCACCTAAACAGCAAAAAGCTAAGGGGGTTAAAGCCCTCCCAAAATAAATAGTTTTAAAAATAATAATTGGAAGAATATTTAAGAAATAACTTCATAAAATTTAACAACGTAATAAAATAAAGAAGTATTTCTGTTGAAATGTTACCAGGAAAATGAATGGCCTCAGATGCCTGGTAACAAAATAAATCCCAGGGGATTTGTTGTTGATGGGAGAAATAATTTGCTGGTAGGTAAGAAAGTTCTGCATTGCTGGCTCTTCTGCATTGCTTTTTAGTTAATAATTGCTCTGGGTATTGATGTGGCTGTTCCAAGGATTGGGAAATGTTATGGCTCTGTTGGGAAGCTGAGAAAATTCTTTGCTGTCGTGAATTAAACTCCCAGAAACTGTAGCAGAGGTTTACACACCACATGTTCAGATGAAATAATCCCTGTGAACTGCAATCTATTCATGGCAGTCTCCCCTTTTCAAAGCAGCAGGTGCTCAGGTTGGATGATTTTGGCTTTTGGGGGAATTCAGTGGGTGATTTGTGTGCTTTACTGGGCTGCTCTTTGCTCTGGTGGTTCTCCCAGCCTTTCTTTCCTTTTGCAGAACCTGAAAGTCCCAGTTCCAGATGAAATCTCCTTGGAATTAGGTAGGGAGTGAAAGACAAAGGGTGGCTTCATTCAGGGAAGGGACTTTATTGAAGGTGGGGGCTGTTGTCAGGGGAATAATTGCTGAATTTTGTGCATCACAGACAGGAGAAGGCCAGAGCTGCTCCCTGAGGAGCTCCACCGCCAGTTCATCCAAACCATGCAGGACAAGGTCTGCCCAGAGGTTCAGAGGAACCTGGAGGATTTCAGGTACCAACAGCTCTCTGTGGAGTTTCCTTTTAATTCGAATTTGATTTCAGTCAGCATGTCCAGCCCAGGGAAGCCTGGGGGACACAATAATTCCCCTTGGGTTGGATGGGAATATACCAGGAAAGGACCTTCAGGTCACACCCTTAAATGAAGTCATTAATTGCAGTCCTAGAGCTTGGATTCTTCACTCCTTGCAGCTGTCAGAGGAAATGTCAGAGTGTGTTTCCTTAGGTGTTGTTATATAAATCTCTCTTACTGATTGTGTTTATAATCAGCTTATATATATTTTTTTTTCCATTCTCTATTTTCCTTCCCTCTCCCCTCTGGGCAGGGAATAATCCCCTTTACAGAGTTGTCACAGGCATGGAGTAGAAGTTGATAATTAATTTGCTTTTTCATGTGGAGTCCTAAGAGCTCTGTGCTCTTTTTATTTTCTGTTTGTGCCAAGCCCACCAATGAACTGTTTCACACCTAAAAACCTCTCAGTTCATGCGAGTGCTTCAAATTCCCTTCCGTGACTTCCCCATTTTCATCATGGGGACACCCTGAGTGCCCCAGGGCTGCTGCTCCCTATCCCAGGGCGTTATCCAGCTCCAAGGGATGCTTCCTGTGCCCCTTTTCCAGGCAGAAACGCAGCATGGGGCTGACCCTGGCCGAGGGGGAGCTGAGCAGGCTGGACGCAGAGCGGCTCCGGGACCGCAACGCCGTGGAGAAGGAGAGGAGCTGTGCAGAGCAGATCCTTGCCAAGATTGAGGAAGTTCTGTGAGTGACAGCAAATAGAATGCTGGGGGGGAAAAAAAAAATAAATAAAGGTGCTGCCTCAGATTTAGCAAGAGCAGGATAAAGGAGTTGGGGAGTGGAATTTGGCATCCCTGCCCCTGAGTGTTTGTGGGGGTCAGGACAGCCAGGAAGGAGGTGAAGCTCCCTTGTCCAGGAGGCTGCTGGTCAATAGTGCAGGGAGTGCTGCCTTTGTCAGCTTGTGCATGATTAGATCAGAGCCCTTCTCCTGTAGAAACAGCAGCTTCACAACCCATTTTCCTCTTTAATGTGGGCTGAATCCAATTTCTGCAGCTGAACCTTCAGTTTCGATTTTTGATTTTATTTCTTTTTCCCCTGCTGGGACTGCTGAACATTCTAAAGGACACTTGAACACAACTGCTGATGCTCTGGGTGGATGGGACCGGGTGTTAATTGGGTTTTGAGTTTCATTTTAAACCCCTTTCTTGTTTTTAGGATGTCATCTCAGCCTCTGGAAGAAGACAAGAGGTAATGGAAGCTGGAGGAGCTGGGGCTGTGCCAGTGCTGCTGTGTTGTGCTGACGGAGCAAGACAGCCCTCTCCTGGCTGTGCCTCCAACACTCATCTCCTGAATCCCTCGGCAGAAATCATTGGAATTCAGAGCATCAGCATCTCCTTTGCTGGTGTTTGTTGTCTGTGTTTCACATCTTAAAAATTACTGTCACTGAGAGTTGGTGTTTATTTTTGTTTTGTGTTGTAACTGCTTCAGTCTGCTCCAACATTTATTTTCTGTTTGTGCCTTGTCCTGTTCAGTTTTTATCTGAGCAGCTTTTCCTCCACTCTTTCCTCCAACCTTTTACTGCTGCTCATTTTTACCATAACTCAAAACTAGAAGGTGACATCAAACATGGTTTTAGTGTAGAATTTTAGGACCTTCTGCATAATTCTCAGAATTGTGTTTTCACCTCCTGGGCTCCTGTACCTTTTATCATGGAATGGTTGGGGTTGGAAAGGATCTTAAAGATGATTTAATTCCCCCCCCTGCCATGGGCAGGGACACCTTCTGCTATCCCAGGTTACTCCAAGCCCCATCCAGCCTGGCCTTGGACACTGCTGGGATGGGGCAGCCTGTGCCAAGGCCTCCCCATCCATATATCCCATCTTTATTTACTCCATAATTTACAAAAGCATAAATTCTGATCTTGGCTGAGCCTTCCCATTATCTATGAGATTTTATTTCAGTTCATTTCATAACTCACTTTAATTTAAAAATCAACTTTACAATAGAATCTTGGCACTTGCCCTTAATTTGACTGACTAAATATATTTTCTCAAGATATTTCTCTTTAACCTGCCTGTTTTTTGTGCATTTGGCAGCTCCACAATGCAGTATGTGATCCTCACCTACATGAAACACCTGGGAGTCAAAGTCAAAGAGCCTCGGAACCTGGAGCAGAAGCGTGGCCGGATTGGGTTCCTGCCCAAGATCAAGGTACTGCTGGCATGGTTTGTGTGCAATTCAAACCCCAATTTTGCATCAAAAAGTTAAAAATTGCTGTGATTTTCCACTGGTTCAAGAGGTTCTGGGATTACTGAGCTGCACAGTAAACCTGAGAGCTGAACTTGATTTCTGCATCTGTTTGGCAGACACGTGGATTAGGAATAAACAGAATTATTTCCTTTATTTCTACCCCTGAATTCACCTTGTTTCTCACAGTTACTAAAACTTTGGGTGGGGACTATTTTATAGAGCACAACCTTGAACCACATGAGGCTCTCAGGAAAGCTGTTGCCTTGTTCCCTTCAGTTTTCTTCTGGAGAAACTCGCCCAAAGCCTCCTGGTTTGCCATGCAGGAGAGCTCTTCTCCCTGCCACCCCCACTTTTCCAGTTATAGAATGAAAATTTCCACCAAAACTTCATCTCTGTGGGTGTGATCCCTTGTCTCCCACAGCATGGGGGTGTATGTGGTCACAGTAGCTGCTTATTCCCATCAGCATTTCAGCTTCCTTTGAAACATTAAGAGAGTTTCAAGCAGTTCTGCACTAACTGTGAGAAGGTGAAACAGTGTGAAACCCATCTCTAGCTTTAAAGAATTAATGAAAGCCTCAGTAAACAGCTGGATTTGAAGCAGTGAGTGAGGAGTTTGCTTTTCTTCCCCTGCAGCAAAGCATCAAGAAGGAGAAAGAAGGAGAGGAGAAGGGAAAGAGGAGAGGCTTCCCCAACATTTTGGGCCCCCCAAGGAGACCCAGCAGACACGACAGCAGTGCAAGTATGTCAGCCCAGGAGAGCCACGTGCCCTGGCAGCCCCAAAGAGTCCCTGCTGCCTTGAAAAATTCATGCCAGGAAGACCCAGTCAACTTCTTGTTGTTAAAATACAGTTTTGAAGATGCACCAACCTGTTCTGGTCCTGAAGTGCTGCTTCTCTCAGCGCTGGGAGCAGGAAAAAGTCCTTGCAGCAGTGTGATGATCCTTTTTTTTTGTGTTCAGTTGGCAGGGCCATGGAGATGCAGAAGCCCAGGCACCCCAAGCACTCACCCACAGCCTCCTGTGTGAGCCCCGAGCCCCCCGAGGCCAGCAAGGTGCGCCAGGCTGGCTCCTGCAGCGAGGGCACAGATGCTCCCTACCCCCCTGCCAACCCCATGTCCCCCCTGGCTGTGGGGCCCTTCTCCTCTCCCGAGGGCAGCAAGGACAGTGACACAGGTAGGGTGGAATGCAGGATGTGCAGAGCACTGATGCAACGAGCTGGGCACGTTGGGCAATGCTTTGATGTCATTTGAGGTGCTCTTTGCTCACCTTGGTCAGCTTTCCTCAATTAGGGAATGTCACTGGGAGCAGGAATGGTTGTTAGTGGGTTCTGCATCCATGGCATTGGATCATCCAACAGGAAAAACCCCGTCCCAGGTGCCAGCCTGGGTCACCTGGAGGCTTCTGTCACTGAGGCTCTTCTTCCCAGCCCGGGCTTTGAGTTCCTCCAGCTCTGAGCTGAAATGAAGCTGGAATCAAGAGGCTCTGGAGAGGCTGGGAATTAATTCTCTGAGCTCCTCTCATTTGGTGCCTCAGCTGTCAGGTTTATTTTGCGTGCAGGTTTGAAGCAGCCTGGGGAGGCCCCACCTGCCGGTGACTCCATGGATGGCACTCCCCGCACACCCAACAACACCTTCGAGTTCCCATCTCCTTTGGAAAACCTGCAGGAGGAGGAGGGAGAATCAGAGAGGTAACTCTGGGTGCTCGAGGGAGCCTCGAGAGAGAGTCAGGAAATCTTGGAATGGGTTGGAAAAGGTCGTTGTAGTCCAGCTCCTGTGTCAGTGTGACTGTGGCTGTTGAAATTTAGTCCATAAAATTACAGTGATGCCTCTTGGGTTAAATCTTATTGGGAGAAGCAGGCAACTTTGCTCTGTGTCTCTGCTGTGATAGAAAACTCTCAGGAGAGGGGACAAAATACTCTGGTTTGGAGCTCAGAGCATTGTTGTGAGGTCATGCTGAGTGTGTGAGCAGGGAGAAGTTCAGGCAGGAGCTTCCCTAATGATTCCTTTCCTTCCTTGCAGGATGGTTGACATGGGAACACCAAAGCCTTTCCGCAAGTGAGTGTGCTTAGAAACGTTTGAACTTCACTGAATTTGTTTGGATTTTAAGAGGTTATGAAGCAGAATGCAGCAGTGCTCATTGTTCTGAGCCAGCACAGTTGTCTGCAGGATCTTTTTTTCTTTAAGAACACACGAAATCAGACACTGGCAGCCATTTATAGGGCAGGTGGAGTGAGTCATATGCAAAAAAAAACCCGTTTGATGTGTGAGTGAAGTAGAATGATTGCTGCATCCACTGATTTGAATGGATGGGAGTTAGGTTAGGGAGTAGAGATATCCCTGTTTTCCTTTTAAACCTGTCTGTTGCAGTTGGCTCTGTACCTGCAGATAGACAGAGGCAGGAAACTGTAACCTGCCCTTTTCACTGACGTGCTATTTGACTGCAAATGATTTGATCTGTGTCATTAAAGGGAGGGTGATGGAAACACTGTCAGAACAGGCAGGCTGTAAAGGGCAAAATTAGGGAATGTGCCCAGAGCTTCAGGCATCAAACAGCCTGCAGCTGGCAGGGACAGCGTGTTGGTGGTGCTGAGTTAGGAACTCGGCTTTTCCCTGAAATGGGAATTCCCTCACATTTTTCCTCCTCCCATCAGGATGGACAGTGTTGGCTTTGCAGATGTGCAGAGTGAGGATGAGCTCTACGACTTTGACATGGACATGGACCCTCCCAACTGGCAGCAGCTCGTGAGCAGGGAGGTGCTGATGGGGCTCAAAGCCTACGAAATCAAGCGTCAGGAGGTGATAAATGGTGAGATGGAGGCTCTTTCTTACCTGGCCCTTCCCCTGGAGCTTTGAAATTCTTAAAATTTACAATTGGGTCTTTCTGCACTGATTGGTTTAAAGTAGGGGCTGGAGAATTGTAGAACTTTTGGGGTTGAAGAGTTCTTAGGTGTGAAACTTCTGCTTGTTACTGGGAAATAATCCTGAGGTGAGATTGATCCAGTCCCTGGTTACTGAACAATATGAAGGCACTGAAAGGTTAATTTTTAATATGTTCTGTAAAAGAAAGCAAGAAAAGCTTGGTTGATTTTGGAAAGCAGGTGATGGAAATGCTACTCCCAAACTTGAGAAGATTTTAGTTGCAGGTCCTGCAGGAGTCTCTGTTAGTTCGGGGTAAACGATGGCATTTTACAAACAATTCAAACAAGGAATTCCAGCAGAGCCTGGAATATGGGCCAGGGAGGGAAATGCTGCTGGGGGGCACCTGTTCTGCACTCATTGCTGGCTCCACAGCTGCAATCCTGCTCTCCCTGTCTCCCCAGAGCTGTTCTACACGGAGCGAGCCCACGTGCGCACGCTGAAGGTCCTGCACAACGTCTTCTACCAGAGGGTCACCAGGGAGGGCATCCTCAGCTCCAGTGACAAGCGGAAAATCTTCTCCAACCTCGAGGATATCCTTGGGCTGCATGGTAGGAGCAGCTGGACACTGGAATTCTGGGTGCCAGTGGCTGCAAAACTGAAGCAAAGGGAGCCTGGAACACGAGGCAGCATCGCCCAGCGCTTGAGATAAAGCAGAATTCTTCAGGACACTACCCTGGGCCTGCTTCTGCTCACACTTGTTCCAGTTCTGATTTACAAAGAGATTTTGATAAGGAATCATGTGTCCAGTTCTCCTTTTCCTTATCTGTGTTGATCATGCTTGATAAAAGGAGCAGTGAGCCTTATGGGCCAGCATTTGAGATGTTCTTGAAAAGAACAAGAAAAGCAGATTTCTAGGGATTGATGCCTTTTTGTTTCTGAAGGGTGGCCCTGCTCACGGGAGGCATTTCAGCCACTGGATAATCAGTTGTGGGGTTTTATGGCTGAAGTTGTGTTGCACATTATCCCTGTTTGTACAAAAGGGATCTTGAGCCTCAGAAAAGGTAAGTTTGGAATGGTATTTAGGGGTCACTTGAAGACAGGTGAGACAGAAGAGCAGAGGAGATCCGTAACACTTCAGTAGATAGTCTGGATTTATTAAGTTGCAGGATATTGTTTATTAAATATGCTAATTAAAATTATTTCAAATCTAATCTTCTCCTAGAATAGCTTTTATGTTAAATGCTGCAAATCAAGCCAGCAATTTGACCACTATTAATAAAATTTACCTCTTTTTCCTTATTTTTAAGTTGCACTGAACGATCAGATGAAAGCTGTCCGCAAAAGGAACGAGACTTCTGTCATTGGCCAAATCGGGGAAGATTTGCTCTCCTGGGTAAAATTCTTTTAATATTTCTTATATTTGAAAATCATAATTGCTAGAATGACCAACAGAGCCTGAGGCTGGAGAATGTAATTCCCAGCTGATGGGAACTGAAGGGCTGGGAGTTGTCATTTCTGTGGTGCCAAAACAGAGCTGGAGGATGAGGGTGGAAGGGAAAGCAGGGAAAACTCAGGGTTTTCTTCTGACTGGAGCTAAGAGTCATTTAAGGCACAGGAATAATTTCCTTGGGATGTGTGGGTGGAAGAGAAAGGTACTTTTGGAGACATGAAGGTGAGAGTGGGATTTTGAGGAACAGAGTGGCACAATTTGTTTCAATAACACTGAAATGGGAGCCTGATGTTGCCTGAGGTGCAGTTAAAAGATGGTTAAAAATACTGATTTCTAATCTTAGAATTTATAAATTTGGACTTTAGAGGGCTGGTGCAGGTTTCACTTTTGAGATCTTTATGGAAGGATTTGGCTGCCCCAGCCCTGGAAGTGTTCAAGGCCTGGTTGGAGCAGCCTGGGACAGTGGAAAGTGTCCCTGCCCATGATGGAATGGGACTGGATGGGCTTTAAAATCCCTTCCAGCCCAAACCAGTCTGGGATTCTTTAATGTGGGAGGGCTGGATTGAGGAGAACTGTGGAGTTTGAGATGTAAAAAGGGCTCCTCTGGGAAGACAGAGCCATAAACCACTGCAGCATTTACTCCTCATTTTGGTCAATAATTCATTTCTTCCCTGGTGAGCCCGGTCCCGTGTGGCTCTGCCTGCTGAGGGTGGCACGTGCTGAGCTCCAGCCTGTCTAAACTTGGCTTTTTTTTTGGCTTTCTGGCACAGTTTAGTGGAGCAGCAGAGGAGAAGCTGAAACTTGCCACTGCCACCTTCTGCAGCAACCAGCCCTTCGCTCTCGAGGTCATCAAGTCCCGCCAGAAGAAGGACTCGCGCTTCCAGACCTTCGTGCAGGTGAGTTTTCTCCACCAGGTTTTGAGTTTTCCACAGGGCTTTGAGTTTTCTCCACAGGGCTTTGAGTTTTCTCCACAGGGCTTTGAGTTTTCTCCACCAGGTTTTGAGTTTTCTCCACCAGGTTTTGAGTTTCTCCACCAGGCTTTGAGTTTCTCCACCAGGCTTTGAGTTTCTCCACCAAGATTTTAGTTCTCCACCAAGCTTTGAGTTTTCTCCACCAGGCTCTGAGTTTCTCCACTGGACATTGAGTTTTTCACAGGGCTTTGAGTTCTCCACCAGGCTTGGAGTTGCTCCAGGGTGTGACTGGGGGCCAGCACAGCCCAGTGAATCCTCCTGGATAAAGTTCAGCTAATTAATGGCATCAATTAATGACATCATGCCTAACGTTGCCTTCAGCTCAGGGTCATTTCCAGCTCTGTATTTATCTCTCCTGATGGTTTCTGGAGGGAGGAGCTTTGGGTTCTGGGGAGTTCAAGGTGTCCTGCTGGAATGCAGGGCAGCGCATGGCGTGCCAGGCAGGGGCTGCCACCTCCCTCGAGGTCAGGGCTGCCAGGCTGTGTGGGGCAGAGTGCTCAGGGTGCTGTTTGCTGCATGCCAGGGGCAGGAGACAGATGATGCCCAGCTGCTCTGCCTGCCAGGAGCTTTGGGTGCACGTGGCATTTGCAGCAGAGAACATCATCTCCATTAGCACCGGCTGGGAGGAGCTCTGCTGGCACCAGGGGAGATTACCTTGACAAATGTCCCGTGTTCTGCTGCTCTGTGAGAGCCCAAACTGCTGCACTCCTGGCTGCTGCTGACTGAGATTGATTGGGGATGTGCCCATGCCCATGGGGAGTAATGAGGGAAGGAAGGCACGGCCTTGGTGATGAGCTTTTCCTGCGGGTAATTGCAGACGGAGAAGGGGATGTGTTGTCTGGGTGATAGATCTTGGCATCTCGTCTTGTATTTAATTACTGGGAAGTGAAGTAATAGATGTTTAAGTGATGAATAGATGTTGTGCATTCAGGTAATTATGGCCTTAATAAAAATGACAAATGCAGATATTGTGCTGTTGAAATTTAGGATGCCGAGAGCAATCCCCTGTGCCGGCGGCTGCAGCTCAAGGATATCATCCCCACAGAGATGCAGAGGTTGACTAAATACCCCCTTCTGCTGGATAACATTGCTAAATACACAGGTAAATACCCCCCCTTTCCACTGGGGTTTGGGCACCCACCTCAGCAGGTTTTCTTGGTAAATGCATTGAATAACACTTCAATTTTATATCTTGTTTCCGTTTTCATTGCGATCTCCCTGCTGCCTTCTGCACGGGAGGTGTAAAAAAAAAAAAATAATAAAAAAGGCAGATCCAGTGTTTCTTCCTCCTTAGTGAAATGAAAAGGAAATCCAGTGTGAAATAAGTGAATCTGTCAAACCTGTAACGCAGCACAGAACGTCCCCGTGCTCTTGCAGAGGGTGGGATATAATTAGGATGTGTTACACTGAAAGATACTTGCAGCACAGCAGGTAAAAATGTGATAAATAATAGCACAAAATGCCTCTCCAGCTTTACTATCTGATCCCTTCTGTGGTGTAATTTCATTACTCATAAAAATAGACTGCAGCTACAAGTTCCCTCTAATCCTAATTAGGAAAGCATGTGATACTCCATTATCTTTGATGTACTGGTTTATGTTCCTGTTAACTGAATTCTCAGCGTGGCTGCTGCTGCTACTGAGAATTGATGGGTTCACCTGGGCCTGGACTCTTAGGAAGGAGTTTAAGTTTCTCAAATTATTGTGAATAGTCATCTCAAGGCCCTAAAAAAGAAAGAGTAACAGCTGTATTAGGTGTAATGATCTGCAGGTCACAATGAATTCTCTCCTGTCACAAATCTTATTTTCATCATTTGTGCAGTGCTTCTGTCAATAGACTTCTCTGTGAATTTAACTCCTTTGGTCCAGTTTGAGGTCAGCAAACTGCCCTGGAGGGCTGACTGTTCAGACCTGTGCTGGGAAGCACTGCCCCACTTTGTGTTATTCTTGCAGAGCTGCCCGAGGAGAAGGAGAAGGTCAAGAAAGCAGCAGATCACTGTCGCCAGATCCTTAACCACGTGAACCAGGCTGTCAAAGAGTCAGAGAACAAGCAGGTGGGAAGGGAACAGTGAACACCCAGGGCTGGGCACAGCAATGAACCTGCCCTCTGGAGAGTTCTGCTGCTCCCAGTGACCATTCCCTTGCATTCCCTGCAGCATCTGGAGGATTATCAGCGGCGACTCGACCTGTCCTACTTGAAGCAGTCAGAGGACCCCATGATGGACGAGTTCAGGGTGAGTTGACAGCATGAAAATGATCCCTGGGTGAATTCTGTTTGCAGCCCTGTCACTCACTCTGTGCTTCTTCTGATGCACAAGCAAGTGGTCCTTGTTTTCATTTTCATCCAGAAATATTTACCTCCAATTAGTCTCAGCAATGTGAGTTTTGCCCACCTTCCTGAAGGTTTCTGTGGCTGTAACAGCCCAGCTCTGCACACTGTGGTGCTGATGAAGCTTGTCAGCTGTGTGGAGCAAATCTTCACAGCCTACAAGCACAGAAGAGATAGCTGATGGAAAATGAGATTATTGTGGGCATTTATCTCATGTGAGTGCATGTCTTAGTGATGCTGGTAGAACTGGGGAGGCCTTGGAGAGCCCTGAGGTGTAAAAGAAGAGCTTGTACAAAAATGTGGGAGATCCATACAGCCAAGTAAAGCCTGAAGTCCAGCATTCAAAATATTCTTTCATGGCTCCTATAAACCCCTGCAGTTTTGCTGGAAGCTGGTTAACCTGCTGCTTGCTTCCCCATCCTCCTCAAAGTCAGTGTGAATCCAAAAAAAATCTTTTCTGTAAAACTGTGTCATGGATCCTTCCCCACATAAACTTGCAAGCGTTCAGCGAGGGAAGGAACAACTTCCTGGCAGCTCTGAAATCTTGCTGTCATTGATTGTAGACTCTGAGACTTGGAAGGGAGGGATTGTGAAAATTGTCACTTCTGCTTGCCTTCAGATCTAAATGTCACAGGCACTGAAGTGCCTGAAGAATCCATTGACATTACAAATCCCGTCAGATCGTTGGGATGATTTGTAAATCATTTGGAGGCACACTTGACTTGCAAATGGAGTGGGAATGCTGGAGCTGAACGTGGTCTATGGGGAAAAACTCCTCCTGGGAACACGGGTGACATCCTAATGTCCCAGGAGGCTGATTTGGTGGGAGAATTCTCCACCCTGTGACACTTGGCCTGTGGAAAAGAGCAGTGGAAGAGGAAAAGTGATAACAACATCTCTCACAAGATTTTGGGTTCCCTGCTCTGTGTTTCTTCTCCCAGCCTGGGTTTAGCTGCTCATCTCCAGTCCTCTGGCATTCCCATGTTTTATCTTGACTTGCTCCCTTAGAAATTTCATTTTTTTCCCTTTTCCCCTGGTGACAGAACCTGGATCTCACAAAGAGGAAAATGCTCCACGAAGGGCCCCTGACTTGGAAGGTGAATCGGGACAAAACCATCGGTGAGTCTGGGCCATCCCCTCGCTCCCCTGGCTCTGGGTGAGTTTGCTGGGGAGGAGAGGAGGGCAAAGCTCTGCTGCAGCTCCCAATTATCCTTCATACTGCCACCTCTGATAATGGCTGTGTGCTCCTCCGAGCTGATTAAATTACTCCTGTCAGGTCTGAAATGTGCTGGAGTATCACTGGGGCCAGGCAGGGACACAGCAGTCAGTCATGAGCTGATCCAACTCCATCTGTAGCTCTGTGCTGGAGTTTGCACCAGAAAGATTTGCAAGCTCTGCTCAGAATGGCACAGCACTGATTGCTGCCTCTGCATGAGTAATCAGAAACTCAGCTTTCCTGCTTTTCTGATGGAATCTTTTAACTCATTCCGGGCTCCTCTGCTCCCTTCCTGGGCAGATCTGTACACTCTGCTGCTGGAGGACATCCTGGTGCTGCTGCAGAAACAAGATGACAAACTGGTGCTCAAGTGCCACAGCAAGATCCTGGCATCCACAGCTGACAGCAAACACACCTTCAGCCCCATCATCAAACTCAACACCGTGCTGGTTCGCCAGGTGGCCACAGGTCAGTGCAGCCCACTGAGAAAAAAAGCACCAGGAGAAGCCAAAAATAAAAGATTTAGCTCAGTTGAGGGAAGATGGTTTTTTTGTAGAGTAGAACGTGGAAAACTGCGTAGGCTTAATTCTTGGTTGTCCAACATCTTGCTTAGTATGGATGAGCTGTTTAACTTCTTTGCATCAGTAATAGGCATTGCTGGAGTTTTAAATAGACTTCTAAATGAAAGTACTCTGATTGTGTTAGAGGAAAAGCAATTCTGGAAATTATTAGAAGGGAAAAGAGGAGAAATGAAGCTTTTTCAAAACGGTTTGAAATGGGTTTTTTTTCCCTTTGAGGGCAGATTTCTTTGCTAGGGCAAGGTCAGTGTTTCTGTGTTGGTGTTGGAGGGTTATCTTCCCTTGCTTTGGGCTGGGGCTGTGGCCTGTTCTAGGAATTTTTGGGCAGCTGTGTGGGCCCTGGCACCTGTTTAAAGCCTGCCTTCCCTGTGTTGGTGCAGATAACAAAGCTTTCTTCGTCATCTCCATGTCAGAGAAGGGGGCTCACATCTATGAGCTGGTGGCACAGACTGTCTCAGAGAAGAATGTGTAAGTACTGGCTTCATTTCCAGCTGCTGCTCTGTCTGTTGTTCCTGAGAGACCTTCCCCCCACGAATCCCCTGAGTTCCTTCTCCAAACTCAGCTGCAAACCTGGTGGGCTCTGTAGGAAGCATCCGAGGACAGTCCCTCCCAACTGGCTCCCTCCAGAGCCTTTGCTGACCTCCAAAATGTTTTTATTTACCCTTAAAATCCTGGGGTTTGTTGTGCCTGACTGCCAGAGCAGATGTAGAAATAATCCTGCATCTTCATGCAGCACCAGAGATCTTTGCAGATTTACATTCTGGCATCATAAACACCCCGCTGCAGGAATTGGATTCTGTGGCTAAAAGCTTTGTTTTTGTCTTTGGGAGAGAAACTCTTTTCTCCTGAAGTCTGAGCAGGGATAGGTTTGTTTATGGGATACATGACTGCATGTATTACACCTCAGTAATGGGTGCAGTAATGCTTTTGTATGTACTGATGTTGAAAATAAGTGGTTGGTCTGACAAGTGATGAGGTCCTGTCGATGTGAGGAGCATCCAGGTGAGCTGAGCTTTGGGCTGTGGTGGTTCCTGAAGGGGCTCAACACAACAGAACTTTAAAAAAAGATGTTTCTGCTGACAGTAAAAAACCCCTAGTAATAATATTAACTGGGTTTAAGAGGATTAAGTGGAGAAATGCTCGTTCTGCTTCACTTGCTGCATGGTTTCCTTTGCTGTTTCTGCTGCAGCTGGCAGGACCTCATAGCTCAGATGGCAGGAACTGTGAAGATGGGGAGCAGCAGAAGAGTGATCCCATTGCCTCAGTCAGGCCCTGGCGAGTAAGTCAAAGCTTCAGGAAGAAGAAAAGCTGATTTTTCTGTCTCCAGCACCCCTTTTCCTGCTCGAAATTTGCCCTCCAAAGCGTGGATCCCCCTGTGGATCAACGTGACCGAAACAATGTGTTTGTTCTCCCCTCCCTGCAGAGAGGAGCGTGAGGAAGAGGAGCAGCAGAAGCTCAAAGAGCAGCATGACATTCCTGCCAGCAGCCTGCAGAGTCCAGGTGAAACAGGGATTCAGGGGAATGGGATCAGGAGGTTTGCCCCATGGAGTGCAGGTGTGCCCAGCCCTGCTCCTGGGGGCTCGGGGAAGGATCCCCAAGAGATTTTTCCTTTGAGGTTTTTCTGGAAAGGGATGATTTCTTTACAAGCCTTTCAGACAAGTGATGCTGAATCTCTCAGAAATGCACCTTTGACCATTTCCCTCTGATTTATAAACTGCTGGGAGAGTCTTTCTTAACCATGGGAAGAATTGGCTTTTTACCAAAGGCCACGCTCAGGAATTTTAGTGGTTTCCAGAGTGGAATTTTCTGCAGTTTTATCATCGTTGTTTCAGCTGGATTTATGTTTTCTGTCTTCCAGATAAAGATTTGGGCCTGGAGTCTCCCTTAATCCTGAACCCTCAGTCTTCTTCACCCATCATGTCTGAGAAGGCCAAGGTGGAAGGGCTGCTGGGGGCCGAGGGGCAGTTTGAGAAGGTGCAGCAGGCAGAGCTGGCTCTGAAAGACTCCTCTGCCTGCTATGAACACACAGCCAGCAGCTCAGCCTCAGTGCCCGAGGGGCAGTGGGCACAGGATGCTCTGAGGAACTGTGAGTACCCATGGGCAGTGCCCAGGGGGGTGGCACAGGGGAGGTGGGAATTGGTAAAACATCCTGGGTTTCGCTCAGGATGCAGCTGACAGCAGAGAGTGCTGAATTCCTGCACTGCCCTTCCCTGGCATTTGGGCATCTCCTTGGTTTTTGGGGGTTTTATGGATCAAATGAGGATGATAACGAATCTTTACCATCCATGGAGTGCTTTGGTGGCAAAATGCTATTGCAGAACTCAGTGTCCATGGCTGGTCAGCAGTTTTTAAAGACAAGGCAGTCAGCCCTGCACTGGAGCAGAAAGGAGAGGTTGCTTGTGTTGCAGAATGCAATTTTCCCTTTTTTTTTAATTCCTTTAAAATCCTGCAAATTGTTCAGCTCACAAATATCCAAAGCCCAGGCTCAGATTTGCTGAGCACTTGGAAGGTGGTTGGGTTTAATGAGAACAACACTTGGGTGTGTTGAGAGGTTTTCCTGATGGACAGATGGTTGTTTGGAATTGTTTTTGAGGTTTTTTAATCACTTCCTCTGCTCTCCTTTCGGAGGAGGAATGCAGGGCTCTGCAACCTGCTGCAGCAGCTCTGGCAGTGCAGCTCCTAAATAGAACTTCCTAAAATTTGAATGAATTCATTAATCCACAGATCTCCTCTTGGCAGCTCTGGGACGGACACCAAGTCCCTCAGTTGTGCTTGGAGGGAAAAGGCTGTGGAATATTTGCTTTGACCAAAATGCAGAGCTCTCCTCCCATCCTTGGCCCCAGTTGCCTTTTCCATCTCTCTGTCCAAGCAGTGACAGTTCTCTGCAGTCTCAGAATTACCTCAGATCTTTAAATCCATTTATTCTCCTTCTTAGAGGATTTAAAGTCCTTTTCTAGCTCTGAATGTTGTACCAATATTCTTGGCACTTGTTTTAAGAGACCAGGGCTAAAATAATCTTAGTTTGGGGTGTGTGAGGACAGTATTAGTGACCCTACAGCATCTCCTGAGTGCTGAGAGTTAAAAGAGCAGCAGTGACACTTCTGCTGTGGGACATGACAGCTTTTTCTGGGTGCTGCAAGAGCACTTTGTGGTGAGGATGAACAATCTGAGGCTCTTGACAGCATCACGTTTTTGTTTGGAACAATGTGTCCCTGTTATGAAGTGTTTGGTTGGGATAATTTGGGAACTAAAGGAATGTGGGTTGAAGTTCAACCAGGCATAAATTTGCATCACATTTCAGGGAAAATGTTTCTTCAATTTTTTCTCTTTTTTTCTTTTTTTTTTTTTTTTTGCTCTGTCATTTCAAACCTGAGTGGAATATTCCCAATTTCCTTGAGGTGGGAATCCCCTGCTGCAGCCTCAGCTGTGAGCTCCTTTGCAGGATAAAACCCAGGCACTCAGGGTGATTTCTGGAGACACTTCCTTTGTTTCTCTCCAAGGAGATGCAACTTTTCCTGACATATTGTAAGGTGAACCAGGGCAGTGAGGCTGGAGCCCTTGACAGATTTATTTTTATCCCTGTTTTCCCACCCAAGAGCAAGGAGAGGAGTCACACCTCTGTGAGAGGGTGATCTTTGTGTCTCCTTTAATCCCTGGTGTGCTCTCAGAGTGCTGCCTGAACATCTCCTGTCCTTGCAGCTGGGTTTGTCAGGTGCCACGAGGGCAGGGACAGGAATTTCAGCCATTAGCACAGAAATAGAGATTCTGGGCAAGCAGGAAGGGGGGTGATGAGCTCACAGAATATCCCAAGGTGGGGAAAAGCCAGAAGGACCATGAAGTCCATGGTTTATTTTGCCTGAACCTTGCCTGTCCTTGCAGTGGGGCTGCTGAGGCAGCTCCTGGTGCAGCAGCTCTGCCTGGCTGACAAGGGGACCCTGGAGGACAGACAGCGCTTGCCCAGGTTCAGGACCGTGTCCCAGGAAGCCCAGACCGAGAGTGGGAACGACCTGCAGCCCTCTGAGAGCAAATTCCAGCAGCCTGGAGGGGACAGGAGCCTTCCCAGAACTCGAGAGGCCGCGGCCGGGCACGGCCCCCGGACTGCAGCGGGGTGCCCGGCCTCGGGGGATGCCACGCAGCCGGAGGGCACCGAGCCCGGTGCCAGGGGCACTTTGCCCATGGACAGCACGAACCTGGAGGGCTCCAGCTCGGAGCTGGAGGGGCTGGGGGCTGAGGAGAGCGGGGAGCATTTCTTCGATGCTCGGGAAGCCCACGGCGACGAGAACCCCGCGGAGGGGGAGCTGCTGGGCAGGAAGGAGGACGAGGAGGTGCAAATTCGGATCTCAGGTGAGCCCAGGGTGCTCATTTAGGGTTGGGAGGGGGCATGGCCTGGCCAGGTGTGGGTTTAACTCTTCATCTCTGCCTTAGCTGGGGTAGAGGACAGCCAACTCCCAGCTCTCAACCTTGGCAAGTCATTTTTAGCCCCGTGCAGACACAGACCTGGTGAATTGTTTGAATTCTGAATTCTTTGTCTCATGGAGGAGGAGCTGAAGTGCTGGGGGTGGCTCTGTGTGAGGCTGCAGTTGTACAGGCACCAGGCACAAACCAAGCCCCTGATCTTGGCTCTCCTGGACCACTTTATCTCTCTACTCCCTAAAGGCTTTCCCTGGAGGCAAAGCACTTTTTAAAGCCCTTTTCCTGATCAGACTTAGGAAAAGAAACTGTAATAAGCTCCTGTGATCTTACCCCTCTCTGAAGCTCCTAAAAGCTCATTATTTTCTTATTTTTACTATTATTATTGCTGTACATGGACTATTTGACAGCCACCTGAGCACACCAAGCTGAGGTTCATCTCGTGTGCATTTTGTAGTAGGAGCAGCTGCTATCAGGTGGATTCAACACTCACAGTCACACAGAAGTCTCTTATCCATAAATATGCTTTTATTTAAAAATTGGATTACATCCACGTGGATAAGCCAATTTGTGACTGCCCCAATGCTGCTTTCCAACTCCATATTGCAAATAATTTTTCTCACTGAGACACTTTAAATTATTAAAACTGAGCCAACAACTTGAAGCATCTAATTTATTTGTCACCTCTTCCACTGTTTACTTTTTTAACTGCACGGGGACATCAGAATGAGATTGATCTGTTTTTAGTCAATTCTGAGTCCCCCGTGCTGGCTTTGCTGGAGAGAAATTCATTAAATGGACTCCTGTTGCTGGGTGCAGGTTGTGAAAGCATTTTCTGCCTGTAATTTCTTTATCTTTTAGCATATCAGCAAGCTCTCTTTGAAACCTCACTCATCTTAAAAGTGTCCTCAGTGCCAGGGGTGGGGAGTGGAGTGTGGAAATCAGCAGCTGGGGTTTGGTAGGTGCCAGGAGTGCAAGTGCAGGATTTTCAGCCATGAAAATCTCATGGGAGCAGAGATTTGGGATTTCTCATGGGAACAGAGATTTGGGGCAAGCAGGAAAGGGGTGATGAGCTCACAGAATGTCCTGAGGTGGAGAGGTGCCAGAAGGATCATTGACTCCAGCTCCTGTCCACCTCATTGTGGGGTTTTTTAATGTACAGTGTAAAAACCAGCCCTGATCTCTGAACCAGCTCAGCACCGAGTGTGCTCTGATACCATCACTGCTCCGTGGGGTTTTCCCAAGTGATTCTTCTCAGGAGCTGGGGCTGTGAGACATCCCCACTTCTGTCTCTTCAAATCCTCCCCAGCTCCCTCCAGCCCTGAATCTTCTCGAGGATCCTCGAGTCCAACCCCGTTTGTCTCCGCAGGAAATTATTTGATCCTTGACGGATACGGGACGGTGCAGGAGAGCTCCACGGACGAGGAGGTGTCAGCCCTGGTCCTGCAGTGCACCTCCCACAGCCAGCCCTCCCTGGACAGTGCCCAGCAGCAGCCCCAGCCCCTGTCCCCAAGGGACACCCAGTCGGACGGGGGCAGCTCCCCCTTCCCCGAGGAACTGCTGGGCTCGCGCTGGGCAGGGCTGGAGGAGCCCTGTCCCTTCCTGGGCAGCCCTCAGCTCCCTCTGGAGACCCGTGTGCAGCTCATGCAGTACATCCAGAACATCGAGGATGCCCTGGAGAAGCTAAAGGTGCGCTGCCTTTTGTTAGGTTTTATTGTTATTAATTATTATTGTTGTTTTCCTTATTGTTATTTTCATTATCGTTATTTCTGTTACTGTTATTTTCATTATTTTCATGATTGTTATGATTATCATTATTATTAATGTCATTATTGTTATTTTCATTATTTTCATGATTGTTATTATTATCATGATTATTAATGTCATTATCATTATTTTCATTATTTATTACTGTTATTGCTGCACGTGGAATGTTTGATGGTCATCCGAGCGTTTCACCATTTCCATACCCAATAAGTTTTGGGTCAGAAAACAGCTTTAAAACAGTTTTGATGGGCAGGAGCACTGCCACAGCTCTTTCCATCTCTGCCTCTTGCTTCTGGGAGCCTTTAAAAGCAGAATATTTTTCTTTTTTGCTGTTTTGTGTGCACTGAGTTGTGGATCACGATGGGCCAGTCGTGGAGGGCTCATTGGGGCTTTGATTTTGATCTGGGGAAATTGCTGAGGGGCAGGACAAGGCTGCAGAAGTGGAGTTGTGAACAGGACACTGGCCAGGGCTGTGTGGATTCCTGACAGAAAGATTTAGGTTGGACATTAAGGAGAAGTTCTTCCCAGAGAGGTGGGAGGGGCTCCCAGGGAGGGTTGGAATCCCCATCCCTGGAGGTGTTGAAGCAAAGCCTGGATGTGATAGGGCTGGCTTAGGGCATAGGATGGACTCCAAGAGCTCAAAGGCCTTTCCCAGCCTTGGTAATTCTGTGAAATCTCTTCTTGCTGTGACATGAAGGTGCTGAGGATATCAGACCAATAATGAGGTTTTCAGGCTCAGTATATTCCAAATTATTTTTGCATGGGACGGGGGTTCCCTTCCCAGAATAACTGTGGAAGGTTTGGTGTGTGACACACTCAGCAGCCAGCCTGCAGTTTCACTGAAATCACACTATTGCATGCAAATAAAGGTCAAACAGAGCTGCTGACAAAGGAGTGGAGGGGGGTGCTTGGTGCTTGCAGTGGTGAAACTTCTCCTCTCCTGTTTGGTAAATGGAGAGCCAGCTGAGGTTTGGGGTTGTTCTGGTGTTTTGCAGGAGGTGGAGGAGGACTACAGCATTCTGCGACGCCAGGGGCTGGCTGGCTCAGCCTCCACGGGAGAGCCCTCAGGTAGGGAGCAATTCCTGTTGTTTCAGGAGCATCATCTCCCACCAGCACAGCATCCCCACTGCCAGCACCAGCCAAAGCCTTCTCCTGCAGGCTGCCAGGAGCTCCCTTGGATTGGTTTTTTTTGGGATGCCCCAATCCCTGTTGTGTGGGATTGTTGTCAGTACTAATTGATGGGGATGGGCTCTCCCCTCCTCACCCCAGCTGGGACCCCCAAAGCCCAACCCAGAGCACAGAGCTGAATATTCGGGGTCCAGCTGGTGTCTGTCACCCACCCAGAGGAGGTGTCACCTCCTGGAGCAGCTGTGGCAGTGCTGCCTGCAGGAAAGGTCAGCTCCAGCCCTGGAGGCTCAGCTGAGCCTGTTCCTCCTCCAGAAAGGTTCTGGTCCAGCTGCTTCAGCCCAGGATGAGCAGGGCCAGAGCCCTGGGAATTCCATCCCCAGGGAGATCCCTGCCCATGGGAATTGCATCCACAGGGAGATCCCTGCCCATGGGAATTGCATCCCCAGGGAGATCCCTGCCCATGGGAATTCCATCCCCAGGGAGATCCCTGCCGATGGGAATTGCATCCCCAGGGAGATCCCTGCCCATGGGAATTCCATCCCCAGGGAGATCCCTGCCCATGGGAATTCCATCCCCAGGGAGATCCCTGTCCATGGGGAATGCTGAGCCTGCCTCTGCCTTCCCTGCCCTGCCTCTGGGGCCTTTCAGCCTGGCCTCAGGCCCCCTCCAGAGGGAATTGCTGAGCTCCTGGGGGTGAGGTCTCTCCCTGAGCAGCTCTCTGCCTGTAGGAATGGTCAGGAATGCTCATCCCCTGGTGCATCCCTCTCTCTCTCTCACCACCTTTTTCCCCTTTTTTTTTTTTTTCCCCCCCATTTTCCCTCCTTCAGACAAAAGCTAGTTGTGTTTCCAGGAGTGGCTGAAGATTGGATGAAGAGAAGCAGGACACAGCACCCACTGTCTCCCCTGTGGACTCTGGGATGAGGGTTTGGAGCATCCAAACAGGAACCATTCTCTAGCAAAGTGGGCATGGGGTGCTTTTCCTGTGGGGCATCTGCACTATCTTGTCAGTGAGGGAGTTTGTTCTATTCTGCTCCTCTCCTTGCTACCAGAAATTCTTTTTTTTTTTTTCAGAACAGAAAAAAAAAAAATAAAACCAAACCAAATGTACAGAGCTTTGGGTGTAGGATATAAAAAAAAAAAGTGTATTTAGACATTTAAAAGAAAAAAAAAAAATCAATGTATTTATTTGACTTCATTCCGTGTATCAAAAGCACATTTTAATTTTTTAATCTGCCTTTTTTTTTTTTTTTTGTTTTGGTTTATTTTTTGTCCTGTTTTTGGGTAGTGACAGTTCTGGCCCCCTGCATGTGGCCCACCCTGCCTGGTGAGGGGACAGGGGGGAGCTGTGTGCAGGAGTTTTCCTCACTGGACTGGACTCTGCACTCCCTGCTGGCACTCAGACTGCCAAGAGCTACTCATGAAGGTGTTAGGATGGAATTTATGGCTGGGATTTGTCTGTATCCAACCCATCTGCATGGGAATTGCTCACATCACCACGTGTGGAACGGGAATTCTCCGTGCACTAAACAGCCAGGCACTTGAGATGGGCAAATTTCCCTTTTCCCCTTTCCCATTCCTTTGTTGGGAGAGGAGAAAGAGGTTTAAATTTTTTTGGTTTTTTTGGTTTTTTTTTCTTGACTTTGTTGGCTTTGATCATTGTCTCCTTTGTAAAGTGATAAAAAAAAATACTTGGACCTGCAGCACTTTTGTAACTCTTCTCTGGATCAAAAAAAAAAAAAAAAAAAAAAAAAAAAAGGAAAAAAAAAAAAAAAAGAAAAANTCCATTCCTAAAAAAAAGAAAAAAAGAAAAAAAAAAAAAAAAAGAAGAAAAGAAAAAATGCAAACCCAGAAGTGTTTCAAAGATGTGGGGCAGCAGTGCCCCTGCTTCACTACTGAATGAAAAAGGGCTGCCATTGGAGTTAGCCACAGGTACTGCTGATTCTAGGGCCAGTAAGTTTTAGTACCTGAGAGTATGTCTTGCTGAGGGCTTGGGGTGGGGTTTGGGGTTGGTTTTGTTGTTTTGGTTTTTTTGGGTTTTTTTTTTTTGGTGGGGTTGAGTTGATTTTTGTTGAATTTTTTTTAATTTTTTTTTTTAAATCAATCATTTTGTGCCAATGTGTTCTCACCTGAACAGAGATTTGCAAACCCAGAAGGCTGAAATGGCTCTTCAGCTCTTCCTGAGGCCTGTCCTGGTGGGGTTTGCAGCTGGAATTGCTGCCTGGATGGGGACAGGGTGGGAATTGGGCTGTGCCAGGGTACCAGAGCACACCCCATTCCCGAGTTTTAGGCTCTTTAAGGAAGCCAAACTGAGCACCCTGCACATCCTGAGCAGGCTGCCTTTGCTCAGCACCAGGATCCTCCTGCTCCTCTAAACCAAACGTTTTCCCCTCGAGCTGCTGGCAAGAAATCACCTCTGGCCCTGGTCAGAGAGATCCCAGCTCTTCCTCCCTTCCCCCAGAATCCTGTGAGGGATGAGTTTGGGTGAAAACAGAGGGGATTTTGGTGTGGGAGTTGGAGCCAGGAGCCTTTGGGAGGAGGGTAGGGAGCAATTCCTGTTGTTTCAGGAGCATCATCTCCCACCAGCACAGCATCCCCACTGCCAGCACCAGCCAAAGCCTTCTCCTGCAGGCTGCCAGGAGCTCCCTTGGATTGGTTTTTTTTGGGATGCCCCAATCCCTGTTGTGTGGGATTGTTGTCAGTATTAACCCAGCAGTTCATTCCTCGGGGATGGGCTCTCCCCTCCTCACCTCAGCCACCCAATTCCCCGAGTTCCAAACATCCAAACTTCCCTCGAGAACCCCCCCAGGCTGGAATTGTGCCCTGGATGCTGCCAGGAAGAGAACTGGGCAGCAGCCAGACCTTTTCCCCCCCTCACACTCCAAAAACCAGGAGCAGTTGTTGTTAAAAGCTTCCCAGAGGCTTCCAGGGTTGCCAGGAAATGATCCCTGAACTCCTGAACAGGGAGAGAACTCAGTGTGGCTTTAAAGGAATGGGCTGGAAAAGCAGCCAAGGTGGGGCTTGGGGGTGATTTCTGCTCTGTCCTCGTGCTTGGGCACAAAATCCTTGGTGGTTCTCTCCAGGTTGCTGGAATCCCGAGGTCTGGGGTGGTTCCTGGTTCCACAGTTCCACCTCTGCCGGTGGTGGCAGCAGGGAAAAGCTGGGAATGCAGCCACGTGCTTGGGAATTCACATTTTTTGCCTGCTGGAGTTGGGTTTGTTCCCCAGGTCTCTTAACTGGGCCGTGGGGTGAGGGGCAGCAGTGTCCCTGTCACCTCTCAGGGTGGGAATCCCCCCTCAGTGCCAGGCTGAGGGTGGCACAGGAGCTTCTGGAGCAGCTGGCAGGGCAGGGCAGGGGGGTTCCAGCTCATCTGAACCCAGTTCTGGGGGTGACAAATCCCGCTCTGGGCTCGGTCCTGGCTGTGCTTTCAGCTCTGGATCATCCTCACAAACAGGGCAGTGAAAGTCCCCTTCACCTGGAGTGGGAATTGCTTTTTCCTCCCTGGCACTTTGCTGCAGCTCAAATGCACTATTCAGCATTCCCACGGTTTTTTTCCTCCTTTAAGCCATGAGATTCCCCTTCTAAAGTGACATTTTCACCTTAGGGAAGCATCTGAATTTGCCCCTGCTTGGTGATGGGTTGGAATTCCCTCATCCCAACGGTTCTCTGGGGTTTTTGTCCCAGCCACTCTCCCCAAAAAATGATTTTTGGTGGGTTTTTTTTTTAATTCCCTTCCCCAAATGGAGGAACGAGGATTTCTGATTTTGGGAACAAGGATGGGGTATGACAGCATTTCCTTCTGAAAGGCCGTGGCCCCTCTGCTCGTGGACAAGCCAGGAGCTGAGCTGGATTAACTCTGGAATGGGAATTCCCTTCTCCTGCAGGAGGCTCCTGAGCACGGTAGGGAGGTGGGATCAGAAGGGTTTGGCTCAGCCCTCAGGCAGCACTTGGCCTGTTCCAGTGTTCTCCTAAAACCTGGACAATTCTGATTTATCCTCTCCCTGCTGTTGGAAGATCCCAGTCTCCCATTATCCAGTATTTTCTCCCTCTGTTCCCCAAAGAAATCCCTGGATTCCCTGCCCTTCCCCAAAGGTGCCAACTGACAAGCAGATGTACTGCAAAAGGGATACTGCAGCCAAAACACTGCTGTTTTATTTTGAATTAAGTCTTGTGGAGCTCTCTTCATACTAGAATATTTTTATTTTCTTTGTACAACATTACAATCATGTACTCTTTAACAGAGATTTACTTTAAAGAGAAGAAAGAAAAAAAAAATCTGGAAGTATTCTTTAAAAAAAAAAATACACAAAAATCTTTATTAATAATCCTGTATTTTTACTGATCATGTTGGAATGTCTAAAAAGACTTTATTGTTCTAATTATCCAGATGTATGTTTGTAAAATAGCTCTTTTATGACTTAGCTGATCGGGTTGTATGTTTCTGGAATTAAATATTGGTCACTTAAAAACAAAAAAAAAAAACCAACAAGAAATCTGTTTTCAGGACCTGGGAAATAGAAAATTGAAGCGTTTCAAATATCATTAAATAAGCTTAAAGGAAAATGAGTTTTGTCTGGCGGATTTCTTGGGGTGCTTTGGTTTGGTGATTGCCTGGAGGGCAAATGATGGCCAAGGAAATTTTCCTTGGGGATGAATTTTTTGCAGAGGTTGAAGCACCTTGAACGTATTTTTGCTGGTCAGAGCTAATGAATTATTAATTAATCAATTAATCAATTGACAGAACACCAACTACAGGAAAAGAAATCCCCCACTTGCTCCAGGCTGAGAGGATCCCTCGGGAAGTTCCCTGCAGGAATTGGAGCCTTGGGTGTGTCCTGCACAGCTGGGGCCCCTCCCGGGTGCTCCTGCAGCTGCCAGGTGAGATTTGGAAAGGGAATTTCTGCCCTTTTGGTTGAATTTCTGCCCTTTTGGTTGGATTTCTGCCCTTTTGGTTGAATTTCTGCTGGCCCTGGGCACTGGCAGGGATGGAATGAACCCTGGGAGAGGTTCAGTGGGGCTGTCAGTGGCTGAGCTGATGCTCTGGGACAGTTCAGCCTGGGCAGGGATCCTGCTGCCAATCCCAAATCAGTTTTGGGTTCTCTCCCTGCTTTCAGAATTTCCAGCAGCATCCTTTTAAATCCAACTTAAATCAATTAATTGATTCTGTAAATTTGGTTTTATTTTTAAAAGGGAATTTGTTTTGGAGGTTGGGAATCCTTGCTGTCCAACCCTTCAATGTGATATTGCACCTCAGCATCTCACAAATATTTATTTGCCTTCCCATTCCTCTGCTGGATCTTTTTCCCTCTGCTGGGATCGACCCAGAAATGTAAAAGAGAAATGAAATTAAAACTCAGCTGCTGAGGGAACCTGTGAATTTTGGAACAGGGAACATCTGTGCTGAGAGTTTGGTGATTTCTGAGCAGAGGCTGCTTTCCCTGAATCCCTGGCATCAGTGACATTCCTGTCTTTAGCTTCTCTGGAAGGTGATGAGTCCTGACAGACAAGCTGACAAAAATAAATGAATTAAGAACAACACCAGAATAGAAAACAAATCAGGTTCATTGCTGGAAACTTGGGATTTTTTTCTTTTTTTTCCCCTTTTTTTTCCCCCCTTCCCTGTCTGCATTATGTACAGGAAGCTCCTTGAGAGATTTCTTTATTACTTTATTATAATTGGTAATCTGAGCTCTATTGCACTTTCCTAATGATGCTCTCCGTGTTTTGCCTATTTAAATGTTATTTTATATATTCCCTTTACTGCCTTGCTGTAAATAAATGATTCAGAAGCTGAAGAGCTCAGTGAAATCCGAGTGGCTCCTGCTCTTGAATCCCAGCTGCAGCTTTGGGGCTGTTTCCCAGCCCCAGTCCTGGAATTCATCTTCCCACAGGCAGGGAAGGCACGAGGGGATTCAAGGAGTCACTGCAGGTGGGTTTTGGGTCATTTTGAGTCATTTTTGGGTTATAGGAGGTTTCAGATCCCTTCCAGCCCAAACCATTCCATGATTCCAGGGGTTTTCTGAGCAGTTGGGATGGCATTCTGTCCATCCACCTCCCAAAATGACTAAAAACCACCTGTTAATTCCATTTGACCTCTCAGCAAAGATCCCCTTAATATTTGCTGAAAAATATCCAAAATATCCATAATTTCTTTTCCCCCCCCCCCTTTTTTTTTTTGTCAACTCCTCAATGGATTTTTAGGTTGTTTTTGTCCTTTCAAAATAATTGATGGAGGCTGGTGTAGGATGGAAGTTGTCCAGTGCCTGGCACGAGTTCTTTGCCAGTTGGGCTGATCATTTTGGGGGGAAATATTTCCCAGCAGAGAGGGCCCAGCACACCCAGAATGAAAAAAAAAGAACAAACTTGGATGTGTTTCCTTCAAAGTGTGATCCAAAATTGAGTCTGGGGTTGTCACCCAGCATATGCCTGGTTTGGATTGTTGGTTTAACAAATCCTCCAAAATTTGGAGACAACCTGTTATTAAAAAAAAGGAGGCTCAGGGGAGCTTTTAAAGGAGCCAAAAGTTTTGCTCCCATTTCCAGCTCTGCCAGGGCGAGGTCGGGCAGGGAGAAAGGAGCAGCCAAGATTTGTGAGGGATTTCAGGGCCTTCCTGCAGAGCTGCAGGTTGGGTTCCAGCCCCTTTCACTGATTCCATCACTCCTTGGAAAATAATCCTGGGAGAAGGAAGCCAGGAAAGAGAGGAAATGGCCCTGGGCTGAGCCAGGGGAGGTTTGGGTGTTGGGAGATGTTTCTCTCTTGGAACAGGGCAGTGCTGGAGTCAGCATCCCTGGAAATGCCCAAAATCCTGTGCAGGTGGCACCTGAGGACACAGTTTGGTGGTGACATTGTGGGTGATGGGTTGAGATCATCACTGAAGGACCTTAAAGGGCTTTTCCAGCCTTGGAAATTCCATGATTCCACGTGCATCTCTTGCTTGCTCCCTCCTGAATTTCTCCACATCCCAAACCAAAATCCACCAGCGTTTCCTTCAGTCAGAAAGCTGAATAAATTATTTTTTCTTCCCTTCTTCCTCAGCAGCTGGGAGTTTACAGCTGCAAATCATCGAGCTGGGCTTTTGGCAGAATAAAACCCCCAAAATATCCCAGCCTCTCTCTTTCTTGCAGCAGTTTGTTTGTTTCCAGATGTCTGCAGCTCGTTCAGCATCTCCCCTGATCAATATTTTAACCTCCTTGTTGATATTTACTCAGAGCTGCTGCATAAACTCAAGATTGAATCTCCCTTCCTCCCAGCTCTCCCGAGGTTTGGCAACAATTCCCATTCCCTGGGGTATTAATGAGCTCATCTCCCTTCCCTCTGTCCCTCTGAGCTTTGGTTCTGAGCCCGTTTCTGGTGCTGGAACAACTTCCCAGCTCTGGGTGGGCTCGGGGAGGGGAGCTTGGTGCTTCCTTTGTCAGCTGGCTTTGGAAGAGCCCTTTTCTCTGGAGCCTTCTGTGGATGGGTTTGATGCAGCTCCAGCTGAGCAGGAGATTAAACCCTTCTCAGTGGCATTTGTAAATCCTCCTTCCACCATCTTCCAAAACTCTGGAGTTTAATCCCATTTCTTTGGCACTTCGGCTGAGTTTGCTCTTCACCACACAAGCTCCATGCCAGAACTGCTCCCTGCTCCCCTGTGCCTGCTCTTAACCTGTTCTTTCACCTCCAAATCCTGATTTTTTTGGGTTGTTTTTTGTTTTTTTGGGTTTTTTTGGTTTTTTGGGGTTTTTTTTTTGGTTTGGTTTGGTTCGGTTTTGGTTTTTGGGTTTTTTGTTTGGTTTTTTTGTTTGGTTTTTTTTGTTTTTGTTTTTTTGGGGTCTTTTTGTTTTTTTCTTCTTTGGTTTCTTGGGAACTTCTCTCCTGGAACAAACAGGTTCACAACATTTCTGAAGGCCCCCTGAGCAATTCATCATCCTCCTTTTGGGGCGTGCACGCAGCACAAGTCAAATGGCCTCGATTGCAGCTTCTATTGAGCTCATCTTTTCTCCTCTGCAATTTCTTTATTGTGCCATAATAAAGCTGCCCCTGTCACTGCTCAGCTTGGCCTCATCTGTCTCCCTCTGCCAGATGGGAGCTGCTGCTGGGCTGGGAGAAAACGCTTTGCTGGGGTTGGACTGCATCAGTCCAACTCAGAAACTGGAAGAATTCTCCCCAAATAAGTTTTTTCCCTGCTGAAAATGCTCTTACAGCCTCCCCCCACCAGGCCCAGCAGTGGCTGTGGGTGCCCTGCTCAGTCACAGAACTGGGGGAGCCCAGAGCTCCACCAGGAACAGCAAAGGAGCAGGGAATGACCCCAGCCTCAGCTTCTCCTTCTCAGCAAACCCAATTCCCTGATTTAGGCACAAATTCTGCCCCAAAATCTACGGCAGCAACGGGGCTCCTGCTCCAGCTGCTCCTCCAGGGCTCCAGGCTTGGAATTTCCTTACAGAACTCGGGGTCTGGGCTCTCAGCAGATGCAAATCTCCCTGTTCAGGTGCTGTTCCCCCTTGGACTGAGCCCCCTCTCTGTTTTCCTTTCCTAACTCTCCATGGAATTTCGAGAGCTGGAAAATGTCCTGCTCTGTGCTGATGGGAAAAGTCAGAGCTGGACCTGCAGGGGTGAGAGGCAGCTCTGCACCTCCTTTGCCTGGAAAAGGAAGTTTTTACAAACTGCTGGAAATTTCAAGGCAGGTGCATTTGCCCCAAAAATTCACAGCCAGGGCTGGAATTCCCTGAACCTGTTGCAAAAAGGAGAGGTCTCCTCCTGAGTCCTTGGTCCAACCTGCCCATGACTCATTTCGTCCTTGGTTCCTCCCTTTTCTTAATCATTCCTCTCTTGAGAGTCTCTTCATCTTTTGTCTCCTCATCTTTTGTTTTCCCCACATTCCAAAGAGAGGTTGGGTTTTGGTTGGATTTTTTTTCGGTTTCTTGCCGTGCTTAAATGACTGCTTTGCTTTCTCTTTGGGGTGTGAATGGGATGCACAGAGGAGAAAACATCCTTTGATGGCAGCAGTTAGAGGAGGAGAGCAAAACAAAAAAAAAAAAGCAAGGAAAAGATTGATAGGCTGGAAATGATCAGTCCAATATTTCTGATTGTCTGAGGGGATGGAATCTCGTGAGCTGAGATGTTCTGTGTGACCTCCCTGAGATGCTGTCGCTGCTCCCACCCTCCCTAAAGTGGCAAAAATCCCTAAATCTGAATTACTGCCCCTGCTTTCAGCGCTCCCATCTCCCAGGGCTCTCAGCACCTGAGAAGGGGGTGGGATCCATTTTTGGGGAGCTCTAGGCACTAAAATCCCCAAATCCCACGAGGATCAGATGGCAGTTCAGGGCTTCCCAAATGGGGAACCAGGGTGTGGAGCAGCCTCCAGCTGGGACCAGGAATATCCTCCCTGCCAAGCTCTGCAGCAGGATGGCAGCTGCCACTCCTGCCTCGCTGGAATCCACACACATTCTCCTTTTGCACGGAAGAGAAGGGCAAAGCAACTGTTCCCCAGAATGTTCCTTATTTATCCAACTCATCCCACCAACTTCTCGGAGCTATCTCAGTTTATATTTATAATTAGCTGGGCTTTTTTATGTAACTACCACGGGCTACTCATTCCTCTGGCTGCTTCCTTCAGAGCAGTTCTTATCTAGAAAATCACCTCATTTGGATGAGTTCTATTACCAATCAAAACTTGTTATGAACCTGGGTGAAAAAAAAATCCCACCCATAATGGATTTATCCTTTGTGTCTCAGTCAAATCTTGCTTTTTTGTGCCTTTTATCCCCTGAAATCTCTCAGCTCTGCCTGAATTTGACTCCTTTTTTATTTTAATTTTTTTTTTTTTTTGCAGTGGGGCTGTTATTTCCAGTTCTGCTCAAACACAGCCACCCAGGAAGATAAATGTAGCAGGTTTTTTTAAATGATTCACTGCTCAGCTCCACGTCAGGTTGAGATCAAAGCCCCCCTCTCTGTGCAGCTGGGAGGGAAAAGAGAATTGAATTGCTCAGATAAATAACCTGAGTGAGGTGGGCACTGCTGGGGGCTCTTTCTCCTGGATTTTGGGAGCTGGAGGTGTGGGATTGATGCCTGGAATTTGGGGAGATTGGGGCAGGTCCAGCAGCTCAGGATCTCCTGCACCCTCTTGGCAAAGCTGCTGCTGGGGAAAGAGTTTTGGGGCTGGATTGAGACCCCCCCAAAGCCCCTAAAAGGGGGCCCCCAAAGGCCCTAAAATGTGTTTGAGTCTGGATTGAGACCCCAAGGTGTGTTTGGGTCTGGATTGAGACCCCCAAGGTGTGTTTTGAGTCTGGACTGAGACCCCAAGGTGTGTTTTGAGTCTGGACTGAGACCCCAAGGTGTGTTTGGGTCTGGTTTGAGCCCCCAAACCCCGCCTGGGTCAGGGCTGAGCAGGAGCTGCAGTGGTTCCGTGGGTTTGTGCTGCTCTTTTGGACAATGAACTCCATTCCCCCATCCTGCTGCTGTCCCCCTGGGCCTTGCTGATCTCAGGGAGCCTCTTGGCAGCGATTCCCCGGGAAGCAGCACCCAGAGCTGTGCCCTGAGCATCCCCCCAGGGTTTTTGGGAGCCTCAGCACCTCCTCCCTGAGCCCTCCCTCCGTAACACTTGGATTTGCAGCCTCACAGCAACAAACAGCTCCTTCCCCAAACGGGATTTTCTAGGTCACCAAACCCTCCAGCTTTGGCAGGGAACTGTGTCACATCACCTCATTCATAAAATGACCAAACTCTTATTTTAAACCTGCCTTCCCTCCCTTCTCCTCTCCCCACGTAACACTTCCCAGCAGGAGGCACTTTGGAAACCTCTCATGCTTAGAATCTTGGGGTTTTTTTCCCCCCAAACCAAACCAGATCTCTTTGCAGGCAGTTTCTGGAGCTGTCTCCCCTGGATTGCTGCTTTCAGGTTTCCCTGTTGGCTGCCAGGGGGCTTTAACTTCCGTGATTCTGCTCTGATTTTGGAGATTTTGGAGAAATTTTAGTTTTCCAGCTCTTGAGTTGCCTTTTAAGTGTACAACAACAGGGCTGAGGATCCAATAACTGCATAAAGGACTCAGGGCATTGCAGAGATGGACCTGAACCATGCAAAAAATACTTTAAAAGAGAGTGGGGTGGTGTAGGGAGCCATGAGGAGGATGCAGAATCCGTGTGGATCAAGGTGGCTGGAGGAGCCTTGCCTGGCCCAGGTGTGGTCAGAGCTGAGGTAAGAGGTGGGATCTGTCCATGTCCCACTCCTGGAGCTGGCACAGAGGCTGCTCTGGGCCCAGGAGGAACCCCAGCCCTGTCAGCCAAACTTCTGCTCCCCCAGGCAGGGCTGAACCTGGACCTGCAGGGCCACAGTCGTTAATTAGCAGCAGATGCAGCCCAGATGAGGAGAAATGCTCATCAATTCCAGGAATAATAAATGCTGGGAACAGCCTGCTGGGCAGGGACACTGGGACAGTGGGTCTGTCACAAAGCCACTGGCTTGGAGCTGTTGTCCTGAGGGAAATGATGTGTAAAAGGGATGAGCTCAAGCACCCCATGCCTGTTACCTGTGTATCTCGTGAGTAATTTGTCTCGGAGGCAGAGGCGTTTTATTTTTCTCCTGCGAAGCTGATTCTTTTCCTTCCAGCTTATTTCTTCTCAGCAGGAGGGGGAAGATGAATTTCTGACAAATAATAGTTCATTGCTCTTCATGCAAGAGTCCAATTAATGGATGGTTTTGAAAGCTTTGCTTCCCTCGCCCTTGCAAACAAACACGGCCAGAGGGACGGGACTGCAGCGCTGCAGGCAGGGCTGGAGCAGCACAGGGACACCACGGCTCAGGATCCTGCCTGGCATTTCCCAGCCTCGCACCGTGGGATGGCTCTGTCCCGCTCCTGCTTCCCGGTGCTGGATGATGATGGCTTTTCCCAGCCTGCATTGCAGTTCGGGGCACCAGGAGGAGATGAACCTTTAACGGGAAGATTTCAGCAGCTGGGAGCAAAATTATCTCGCCCTGTGTCCTCAGAGATGGGAGGAGTGGACATGGAGGGGGACTCGGGGTGCTGGCAGGGAATCCCAAAGCAGTTGGGGATTTGGGATGTGTGGGGATCAAGCACAGCTTTCCCAAATCCAGCTGTTCCAACCTGGAGCATTTGGTCTGGTCACTGTTGGAAGCAACAGTTCCAGTGCCACCCTGCTCCCTGCCCTCCCTCCTCAGCCCCCTGCATCCCAGATTCTTGTGCTCCCTCCATCCTTGGAATCATCAGGCCGTAGAACAGGCTGAGTGCAGAGGGACCCACAGGATCATCCAGTGCAGCCCCTGGCCCTGCACAGACACCCCAAATCCCGCCCTGGGCATCCCTGGCAGTGCTGTCCAAACGCTCCTGGAGCCCTGGTGCCCATTCCCTGGGGAGCCTGGGCAGTGCCCAGCACCCTCTGGGGGAAGAACCTTTCCCTGATATCCAACCTAAACCTCCCCTGGCACAACTTAGTGCCGCGTCCTCCTTCCATTCCTCCATGCTGCCTGTTCCTCTTTCCACCCTTAGCCTCCTCCTCTCCCTGCATCCCTCCATCCATCCCCCGCTGTCCCCACATCCCTCCCATCCCCTGTCCCCTGCTCTCCCCGCATCCCCGGATCCATCCCCTATCCCCTGCTCTCCCCGCATCCCCGGACCCATCCCCTGTCCCCTGCTGTCCCCGC
>VXAC01003299.1:391564-407453 GCA_013399225.1 Rhipidura dahli | reverse complement strand
CGGGAGCGGCTGCCGGCTGCGGGAGCGTGCGGCGGGCGGGGATGCTCCCCGCGGAGCCGCTGCTGCTGCGCTCGCAGCCTGCGTGCCACGCTCGGAGGCAGCGAGGAAAATGCTCTTTAACTCGTATTTCGCTCAGGCTCCTGGATGGGGAAGAAAAGGTTCCTTGTTCCGGGAGGCGTTTGTGCGGAGTTGTGCTCGGGAATGATTCGCGTTAGGAGCTCGGAGGCGCTCGCTGCGTGCGCAGACGTGCGGGGCTGATGCTGCCAGACTCCTCACTGAACCGGCAGCGCCGATCCCGGGCAGTGCGGGGGGAAAACTCCCGGCAGAAACCTCTTCCTAGGCCCAACTTTATTCCGGGTGATTTATGCTCAAACTCCGGTTTAGCTGCGGCTCGGGCCGGGGCTCTGCGTAGGTGAGAGATGCTGCAAGTGCCGCTCGCCTCTCGCCACCCATCGGGGCCGGATTCTCTCGCTCGGTAGGATCGAGACCTCGAGGTTGTGGCCCTGGGGGAGTTAACTGGACCCCGCTGGGGCTGGCTGTGTCCCCCACCCGCGTGTCCTTGGCGGGGAGGTGCTGCTGCCCGGAGGATCCAGCGCCGTGCCCGCCTCCCCGGGGACCCGCCGCTAGCGAGGGATGCTGAGAGCCGGCTCAGCCCGCTCTGCCACCGCATCCCGGCCGCTCTGACGGGGCTGGGGCAGCCCCCACAGCACGGCAGATCCCCCTCCCCGGCAGGAGCCAGCCCTTTGTCTCGGCCACGCGAGGCAGCTTTTCCTCCCCTCGGCAGCCACATCCCGGCTGGATGTGAGCGCTGCAGGCGGCCGGGAGCAGAGCCCTCCCCGCTTCCCTGGGCAGCGAGTCGGGAGTCTACGGCATCGGAGAGAGCCAGGAGCATCCCCCAGGAGTCTGTGGCTCTGCTGAGGGGCAGCCAGAAGCCGGCAGCTGCTTCTGCCGCCAGCTCCCGGGCGCCCAGACGCGTGTGCTCGCAGGTAGGAGGGGGCTGTGGCCGTGCCGGGGGCTTCCCTGCCGTGCTTTGCTTTGGTCTTGTTTCACAGAGGGGGAGAAGCGATCTGCAGTGAGGCTCCCACCGCGCCAAAGGGTGTTTAAGGTGTCTCCATGCGAGCCCGCTTCAGTATTTATGGGTCTGGAGCTGTGGATTTGAAAGGAACCATCTGCGTGGAGAAATCGATGGCGAGAGGCAGAACCTTCCCCTCTCGGTTTCCATTTCAGGGCTGGGCCTGATGAGCAGAGACAGAAAGTTGGGAAAGTTGCTCTGTGGCTCTCTGTGCTTCGCAGGTGGAGCTTTCTCCTGCACCTGGCAGGATTTAATACCCTGGGATGAGACACCTGGAATTTTGGGGAAGAGGGAGCTGCTGAGGGGCTGTGCTGAGCAGAGAGCGGCAGCGCAGGGAAGGAGAACTCCCTTTTTTCTTTCTTCCTTTAAGCGGCCTTTTCTCTTAAACCCTTTGTGCTCTGGCTCCTGTGGGGTGGGAACAGGCTGCCTGAGGAAGGTGAACCCCGAAGAGAAGGGCTTTATCCCAAAATCTTGGGATAAACACGTGAACATCTCCCTGATGTGAACGTCTAAGTGGGTGATTTGGAGCAGCTGCCTGCAGCTCTGAGAGGCACTGAGATGCTGCTGCTGCTGCAAGTTTCTTGCTGGAGGTTTCTTTTGCAAGCTGTGCAAGGAAAATTAGCCAAGGAATCCTGTGGGCTGGCAAAGGTCTGGGTACCTCGATGCCAAGGAGAACTCAGCAATCTGGGGATGAGTGGGGAAGGATTTGAGGGACCTGGGCTGCCCAGAGCTCATCAAAGGAGCAGCGCTGCCTCCAAAGTGTCCCAAAAGCTTCAGGGTGCCAGGAAATCTCATCCCTCTGTGTGTGTGTGTGTGCTCACATCTGTGTCTCCCAGGAGCTGGGAGGATCCTCAGCTCAATCCTGGCTGATGGGATGGGAAATTCTGGTGGGAATTTTATGTGGGATCTCTTGTGTTCTGCCACAGGAGCCACGTGGGATCAGATCCCTCTTCCTCCTGGTTTTCCATGTGGAATAGGGTCAGAGAAAAGGCTGGGCTGGAGGAGAAGCTGGGTGTTTTCACTGGGTGATGTTCAGGTGGGTGGAAGGGTCCTTAGGGTCAGGCACGGCTGGGCCAGACAGGAAGAGGACAATGCTCTTCCCCAAGAAACTTCATTTCTTTGAAGGCGATTTAAGGTTTCTTCTGGTTGTGCTCAGCACTGAGCATGTGCAGACAGCCCATGGCGTGACCTTTTGAAAGGCTTGCTGATGTTCCTGAGGTGTGGATATTGATTTGCACCAACTTTGGGGAGAGATCTTCATGAGCAGCACTTGTTGGGGTCAGATTCTATTTATTTTTCACGCCTCTAGGCAGGCAGAAGGCCAGACAAAAGTTTTGCAAACCTCCTCAGACATGTTTGCTGTTCTGGGGCAAAAGGTTTCTAAGGCAGCTCATAAAAGCTGAGGAATCTGCTAAAACAAGGCACCTCTTGCTGTGTGTGAACAGGAGGAGCCGTGAAATTGTGGCTGAGCAGGATGAGAAGAGCCTGGAGGGGGTTGCTTGGACCTCAGGGAGGAACCAGGGGGGTACCAGCTTCGTGCAGGGATGGAAAACGCTGTCCACAAAGGAGACTCTGGGATTGCTGGAGCACAGGAGACTGCCAAGCCCACTTTGTCCCCTCAGGGCAGCTGCTAACGCTGTCCTGGGTTCCCTGAGAGGGAAAATGGGGCCCTGGGAGAGAGAAAAGAAGGTTTAAAACCTGGGAGGAGGTAATGGAGCAGTTTTAAGGATGCCCAAAATAACTTCAGCCAGGATTGTGCTGGTAACACCCAAGGAAATTTGTGCACCTTTCAGGTGCCTCCTGAAGGTTTTTGGATGTGGGACTTGCTCGTGCTGAAGGAGGAGGAAAATGTGGTGAGGAGCAGATTGTAGAGCCCCAGAATGGTTTGGGTTGGAAAGGAACTTAAAACTCCTCTCATTCCAAGGGCAGGGACACCTTGCAGGGGTGGTTTCCATGCTGGTCACAGGCAGTGGCTGCTGGGCAGGGCAGGGCAGGGCAGAGCTGGCAGCGCCCAGCTGCGGTGAATGGACAGGGATTGGATTGTTCAGGGGGGGAGGAATGGAGCCAAGGGGCTGCAAATCAGCAGATCTGAGGTGAATCAGGTGTAAAATAGCAGCAGGTGTAAATATAAAGGGGAGAACTCCTCCTCCTCCTTTTCCCTGGCCATTTCCAAGGCGGGAGCCCAGGTGGGCAGAGGGACCCGGTGGATGCAGCAGGGAATTTTTGCCACGCTCTGCCCATCCAGAAACCAAACCTGAGGAAGAGCTGGGATATCAGGTAGGTGAGTTTTGTCTTCTGTGCCTGCTGGGAGGGCCTAATTATCCCTCAAATGCTTGGCTGGACTGTCCCTGGGGGTCAAATCACCACAGTTGATATGCAGAGGATGGGTGCCCAGCAGGGAAGCCGACCTTCCTGAGGCTGAGGAAATAAGAGCTCAACGTCTTCCAACGGGCCTAATTTATTTGGATATTTCATTAAATCCACCCAAAAGAGGCTATTTTAGGAAATAAATATGTGGGCAATAAATAGCTGTGGGATAAGGGGCAGAGTTCAGTGCTGGCTTTCTTAGTTAAGCTGCAGAAAATAGAAGTGTAATGGCCGAGTGCTGATGGGAGCGTTGATATGTGATTATGTGAGGGCTCCTCACACTGAGGCTGGGCTTATTTGTTATCTTTAATGATTTGGAGGTGGAAATGGATCAGAGCTGGGTTAGGGAGAGTGAACGTGCTCACAGAGAGGGGTTGTTTCTGTGAGAATTGAGAGGAAAAGCTGCTGGCTCGGAGCGTGTGGCGGTGGAACTCAGCAGTTGGTGGAACTCAGACTTGAGCACGTGGAAAAAAAAGGGGAAAACGGAGTGAATCCTTCCCCAGTAACAGACCCTGGGTGATTCTGTGCGATCCTGGCAGGAGAACATGCAGGGACACCGAGAACTGGTGTGGTTTGTGTGCAGCTGATGAGCTCCTGGGGCTCTGGGGATGAGCTGCAGGTGCTGGGGAGCCCCGGGAGCTGCTCTGCTGGGGCAAACAGGGCTCTGGCCATCTCTGTGTGCTTCAGAGAGGGCTCTGCAGTGGCATCTGCTCTTCCCAAAGCCTCCCAGGTCGGGGATTTGCTGCTGCTGGAGTGGGGGCTGTGGGTGTCTGGACTGTGCCAGCATCCCGCTGGATTTGCTGCCTTGGAATCACTCGAGGGGAACTTTGCTGAGTCCTGACCTCCTGGTGGGGCCATCCCCTGGATTTTCCAAGGGGATAGCTGATGGATCAGGGATGAAGGAGCCGAGACACGCTGTCCTGTCCATCTCCAGGGGTGATTTCCCCCCCCCAGATCCATGGCACCTCCAACCCTCGGGGCTGTTCCGTGTTTGAAGCGCAGCCTTTGCAGAGCCCGGGGTCCCTCAGTGCTGGGAGGGGGATTGGAGAGCCCGAAGGGTTCTGTTCCTGCTGGATTTTGCCTCCCTGAAGCAGCTCCCACCCCGATAATGACATTTATTCCCTGCACCCTGGGCACGGGAGCGGCTCTGAAAGGCGATCCCCACTCAGTGCCTCACCTGCTGAGCCCTCCAGCGCTGGGGGATTTGCAGCTCTGCTGAGATCTCCTGACTTCAAAGTCTGCAGAATTTATTTGCAGAATTTATTTGCATCCTTCATGAGGGACACAGCCAGGCCCAGGGTTTTTGTCGGTCTTTTGTTGTTTTTTTTTTTTTTTTTTTTTTTTTTGTTATTTTTTTCCTGTTCCTCCCCCCTCTCCCCCACTGGCTTTTGAGTTTGTTTATTTGGTGAGCTCAGCAGCAGCACAGTGATGTGGAAATAAAGCACAGGAGCTTCCTCTTGGCCTCCCTGCATATGCATAAACGGGAGACATAGATCATGCTGGCAATGCCCAGCCAGGCTCCAGCTCATGGAAATTCTCCTGTGACCTCACCAACCCCTCTTTTCCAGGGTTTGTAATGAGTCTGCAGAAACCCGTGCGGGGCACAAACAAGTCAGCTGAGGTCTCAGACCCTGGGAGCACCAAGTTGTTATAATCACACTCATTTCCCACCCACTCAGGCGTGTGCTCGGCTCCCTAAAGAGTTTGCTATTTTTAAAAAGCACTTTTTTTTACCTTGCTGGGGACTGTTACGATGTGTGTGTTGGGGGGGGAGGAGGAGAACAACTGGTGGGGAACAGCTCTCCCCGTGCTCTGTGCCCCCAGTTCCCCCTGGGAGCATCCCTGCTCCTTGCCTGGCCCTTGCTGGAGCATTTTTCCATCGTGAACCTCGCAGCCTGATGAGCTGTGTGATCACACCTCAGCTGCTTCAGCAGAAAATCAACTTCCCCTGCATCACTCTGCGCCCTCTCCCCCTTTCCTACAGCTGAGCCTGAGAGCAAAGACAATCTGTGCCCCCTCAGGAGGGGATGGATCCCTGAAAACCCCTCGTTCAGCTTGACCTTTGTGCAAATTCTCTGCTGCAGAGTGCAGAGTTCTCAGTTCAGTGATGGCAGCTGATGTTTTCTGAAGGACCCCGCGGGGTTTTGGTGCTGAAGGTTTTTGTTGGATGGCTCCGTGTCCCTGCAGGGCTCCCTGGGCTGGGGTTGGGGTTGGTGTGGGATGCACACCGGGCAGCTTTGCCTTTGCAGGCTGTGACAAAGCAGCAAATTCCTGCTGCTGGCTCTGCCAGACGTGGCCTGCTTTGGCTGATGTGGCTGCAAACTCCGTTCCTTGCAACCACTGCTGATCCGCAAACCATTCCACGCACCAAAAACCTGCCTTTTTCACCCCAAAAAAGAGAGGTTGATCGAAATATCCGTTATTCCACCCACTCTCATTATGTGTCCTCGCTGTTTTCGTGGTCCGGGCTCGTTGTTTGCCCTCGCTGTTCCCTTGTTTGCTCCCTGCTTCTTTCCCCACCTCCCAGCACTGCGTGTGCAGCTCTGGGAGCCTCCGCATCTCCTTTTAACCCCGAGAAACGTTCGGGGCAGGGCCGGTGCCGCTGCTCACGGAGCATCTGGTCCTCTCCAGGTCCCATTCATCACTGTCTCGCAGTTTGCATTATTGCTCACAGCGAGGGAGAGTGGGTGTGAAGCTGGAATAACAATGTTTGGCACTCGCTTTGCCTTGGGTTCGATACCCGACAGCGTCGGAACGCATCACAAAAGGCAGCAGGGAGTGGGGAGCTTGGCAGCTGGAGGCCCAGCTGATAAATAACAAGTTAATTACCTTTAGCGAGGCAATGACCGCCGTGCTCAGTGTTACATCCACCACAGACTGAAACTCCAGGTGGGATTTCCAAATTCTGTCTGGCCAAGTTGGAAGGAACCTGCAGGTGAGGGCAGAGCTCAGTGCATTTGTTCCCCCAGCTTCCAGCTCGTTCTTTCCAATGGAATTCCAGCGTGGATGGGCAGCAGGGACATCTTCCCGAATCTCTTGGTCTGTCTCTTTAGTCTGACTCATTTCCAAAGGGGCTGGGTGGTTAAAGGATGGACGTCGATGCAGTTGTGTTAATGACATAAACATGGGAAGAATTTAATGCTCCCTGGAATATCAGGAGTTTGGTGTTTGGGAAATGGGGGCTTTGGGCAGCTGGACCCCCCGAGGGTCTCTCAGGAGATGTGGCTTTCGGTGATTTGGACTGATGTGCCTCTTGTTGTGCTCCTGCTGGGTGTTAAGTAAGATTTAAGTCTCCTCAGTCTCTATTTAGGTATTGAAGAGCATCGCAGCCACCACAAGCGCAAACAAAACTGTCTCGATGTTTGTTTATGCAACAGATCATTAGAAAGTCTGTGGGAAAAAAAAAGTGTTCTTGTCTGTTAGATAATTAATCTGCATTTTAAGAATTGTCTAAAGACATATTTGCAAGCCAGTCCATTGAGCTGCTGCTCATCTAGTCAATAATCCCATATTTAATAGTCCCTGAGAATGTATTTCCATAATGTGCTGTGAACAGTTGAGAAATCGGCATCTTTTTTTGTCTTAAGATGTCAGTGCTCGCACATTTTCTATGACAAATTTTTTTTTTTTTCTTTCCTTCTGACTGTGGGTGAGAAAATCCAGACAGATGAACTCCCAGCTGGTGGGGCTGGGGGCAGGGAGAAGAGGGGAAGCTGCTGGGAGCGAACCCCTGGGTGCGGATCCCTGGATGAGTTTGCAGTTTCCATCTGGCACCTGAGAGCCTGCAAAGTGCTGGCAGCGCTGCCCAAAACGCACCTCGGGGCCTTTCCTGGCTCCCAAAATCCCACTGGAGTCAGGGAAGTGGGAGCCTGTCTTGGGAAGGAGGGTCCGGCGTGAGCTGTGCCAGAGCTGCATCGTGGGAGATGCTCTGGTGGAAATGCCCAGGTCCTGGTGGGGTGGATTGGATCCTGGCAGGAGCAGGGAGAGCCTGGAAGTGCTGGGATTGGGATGCTGGAGCTCCTTTGGCTCCCAGGATGGGGCTTTGGTGCAGCAGCACAAAGCCACGGGGACCTGTGGCTGTGCCTGGGCAGTGCCTCCCCTGTTCCAGCCCACAGTTCTGATGGCAACCATTGGGTTTTGGGGTGTCTGCAGCATCCCTGGGCCGAGGTTTCCCATGGGAGGGTGGGGGTTTAGCCACCTCCCTCGGTTCATAAAGGCAGTGAGTGCACAGGCAGCCCCTGGGATAATTTACTAATCCACGTTAACGAGAGCAGGGAGTAAAACCCACACTTGGCAAGAGGGAGCCCCGGGAGCCGCCACGTCAAGGTGAGAAGCAGGAGCTTAATTTCATTATCTTATCAATAACTGGCTGGTCTTGTGCTGGGCTGTGAATCCTCAGGAGTGCTAATGCTATCTGGGGCTGTCTAAGCACAGAAATAATGAATACAAGCAGGAAGAGCATTGTGTGCAGCCCTGGTATCTATACCTTAAAAATGATGTTGGCAAACTGGAGGGAGATAAGGGGAGAGCCACAGGGATGATGTGAGGTCTGTAAAACAGGCTGGGGAAAGAGAGAGAGAGAGACTGAGCCCAATCTGCTGCTTCTCACAAGAAAGGAGTGATTTGGTTGTTGTCCACGAGGACTTAAGCAGGGGAAGGAGGTTCGCAGGCAGGCCATGGTTCTGTGGCTGGGTGCTCGAGCTGGATAAACCCAGACAAGAAAAAGCCATGTTTTATTTTTGTACAGCTTTATATTTTAAGCACAGGAGCAAATTACCCAGGACTTGGTACATTTGCTGTTTTTTTAAATTGAAATGATACATCTTGCCAGCGCTCTTTTAGGTCAACTGCAGGTTTGGAGTGGGAAAAGCTCAGCATGAGTCAGTCACAACTCAAACAAGATTTTCAAAATGGTCATTATTGCCCTTCAAATCTTTCAGTTATGTTCTGAATTTTTATTTTTTTTCTGATGTGTGGGGGAGAGCGGGGATGGAAAATCCAGCAGGGCTTTGGGCTGTGGTGTAGAAGGGATTGGGTTGCTGACAGCTGAGCCCATGTGTAGGGTTTATCCAGTTTAAAAAAATCCCCTTTTCCCACTGCTTTTAGGACTGGAACAGGCGGATTCGATGTGTTCAGGGTGGTTGGAGGGTTCTGCTTTCCTCAGCCCCACTTTCCTCCCGCTGTCCCGTGAGATTCACCAACCTCCCGAGCCTCCTGCCCCGACACGGAGGATGCTGCAGCCACAAATCCTCTCCGCCACCGCCCCAGAGGTGCTCGGCACACCCAGGGACAGAGATTAAGAGGCATCATTACCGTTCGGTGGGTGGCTGGCATGTTAATTAGGGCACGGGGCCTCTCTGGAAGGTTACCTTCCCCTCTTACCTCACCAACCTTAAAGCTGCAGAGCCAGGTGGGAACGGGAAAGGAGCAGCGGCAGGAAAATGCAGCTGGAAACAAACCCGGCTCCACCAGGGATGGGGACAGGGAGGTTCGGCCAGATGGAAAGCGATTCCACGTGGGCATCCCACGGCCTCGCCCCGTCTCCTTCCCGTGCTTTGAGTCAGCTCTTTGCAGAATTGAAGGATATTCTCTTGCACAGGGTGGCACCTCGTTCTTTTCCTTTCCGTGCTTGATGCTGGTGCGCTGAAGAAAATTAAATTAAGGCTGTACCAGTACAAAGGAGAGCTTGCCATTTGCAAAACCACGTTTTGCTGAAGTTGGTAATATTGTGAGTGTTAATTGAGTGTTCATTGATTGCCTGTCACCACCCCGATGTAATTCTGCTCCTCTCGGGCGGGTGCCCTACTCCTGATTAAACAGAGCTGCCCTTGCACCAGGAGCCGGCTCGGCTGCTCATTTCTTCCCCCCAGTGATTCCATTTTACCAGCTGGATAATTAGCATCATCTCCTCTTCTTTGGAGCCAGCTCAGCCTGCGCACCATCCTTGTTCTCTCCCAAGTACCTCTAATGCTTTAATACTTCAGGGTTTTTAAGTGGCCCTAGACAAGAATTTAAGCAGGGGATGTGTTTGAACTCGGTCCAGGAGCTGTTGTCTGCCTGGATTTAGGGTCTGAGTTCCCCCAGAAATGGCTCTGTTCATTAGAGGTTCTTTGTTGCTGGAGGTTCAATTACGGGAGTGAATGGTGTTTTATGGGAACCGAGGTGGGGAAGGGAAAGCCAAAAGCTTTCTGTGCTAATGGTGTCTGTTATGTAAATGGCTCTGTAATCAGGTAATCGCGGCCTCTCGTGTCATCCTTCCACCGGAGCCTTGTCAGAGCCTTTCTGTGCTCCGGGGAGGCTGCTCGGGCTCGCTGTGGGGCCGGCAGCGCTCAGGTGCGGGAGGCTCCGCGCAGGGCGCACCAGGTGAGCTGGAGCAGCAGGGCTTGAGTCCTGCAAATCCTCCCCTGAGCCAGCCGAGGAGCTGGCAGCGCATCCCAGGGATCCCCAAACGCGGCTCCTGTCCCGCACCCACCCCGTGACCCACCGTGCCCGGAGAAATCGCGTTTTCCCCCAAAGAACGAGGCTCCTGGTGCAGTTCTGTGTTTCCAATCTCTCCTTCCCTGCCAGACCTCGCAGCAGAGCTCTCAGATTTGTGGTGGGGCTTTCCTGGCATGAAAGATCTTCCTCGGGGGGCTGGAGCACCTTTGGGAAGATTAATTAACCCTAGATGAGAAACTGGGATTTAACATTTATATAGGGGGAGGGAAAAGGGAAATGAATGTTCCCTCTGCCATGCAGAATCTGTTTAAACTCCTGCCTTCAGCTTGTCTGACTTGGAATCTCCTCTAACTTGTACAAATGAAAGAACAATTTGTTTTAGATGATGAGTTATGAGAATATTGCTCATAGACCCAGAACACGACATTTTCAATCACATCTTTATTGCATTGGTAAGGGGGGAAAAATGATTTTTAGGATCTTGACATGCTTATCCTTTGGACACCAAGTCAATTATCATATTATATAAGAATTTACTCCATGGCTCTCTGGTCTCTGGGAATGTCATCACATCAAGAGGAAAATCCTGCCGGGTTTATTGCAGCTGTTGCAGAGTTGAAAAGATTGCCCAAGTTTCAATCCACAGATGGCCTTCAGGACTAAGAAAATGGCTTAAGAAATGTAAATATATTAAGTTAGACGCATTTTGCCCATTTGATTTTTGGCAATGTGCAGCTTTAACCTTGTCTTGAGGGGCCACAAGAGCCAGAAACTTGATTTCCATCAGCCTGGTGAGGTGGAGATGGAGATTGTCTTGCTGGGGACTTGGAGCAACAGGTCAGAAATCCTGAGTTGAACGGTCAAATCCTTCTCAGCTGAGGTCAGAGATGGAGTCTGTGTGTTTTTAGTGGTCTGCAGGGTCCATCCTCCTGGGAATTGCAGGGGTTGGAGTTGTTCTCCTCTCCGGGCTGGGTTTTTTGGGGAGGGATGCTCTCACTTCTCATTTTCCTCTGTCTGTGAAGCACAGAGCAGCCCGTGCTCCTGGAATGGGGCAGATTGCCACGGGATGATGCTGGAGGAGCTGGAAATGCCGCTCCCAAGGCAGAACTCGGAGCACTTTTCTCCTTGAGCACATTTCCAGTCACAAAAATATCCGAGTCCCATTTGCAGGCATCGGTGTTAATGCGGTGCAGCTGCTCTGCTCCATTTGCTTGCATAAATGCAGCTTTTAGAGCTGTCACAGATGCCTGATGGAGCCACTACCCCTCACCTGCTCCTTCCTGGAGTGGCAATTCCTGGCAGGAATTGCCGGGACGAGGGGAGATGATGCTCGTAGCCGTGCATTAGTGCATATGTCAGGGCGAGGAGCTCACCATTTCCAAGCTGCTCTGGATGGGTGGAAGGCTCCAGAGGGCACTTATGCAGATGGAATTTTGGGCTGCTCGAGCCCTCCCTGGTTGTGTGGCTTTGTTTGCGTGGAGGGTTTGGAGCTGGGCTTTGATTTTGCCGAGGTTGTTGTGTTTCTGTTCCTTTTCTCCCTCTCCAGTTTGCCAGCCGTGACTAATGAAGAGTTTTGCTGCAGCCTGGCGTGGAGCAGTGGACACTTGAGCTGCTTCAAGGGGATTTTTAGGGTTTTATTTTCCCTTTCCTGCAATTTGATGCTGCAGAGTCGGTGCTTTTGGTGGGAAGTTGTGTCTCCTTTCCCCCCCCCCCACCCCAGACCAGGAGGGGGTGATTTGGGAATTTCAGGGCTTCAGGGGATGATTCAAAAGTTTAAAACTTTTAAGTGGTGCTTCAAGGCCAGGTTGGATGTGCTTGGAGCAGCCTGGGCTCATGGAAGGTGTCCCAGCCCATGGGATGATTTTTAAATCCCTTCCCACACAAATCTTTTTGTTATTCAATGATCTTTCTAATTAGTGCATCCTCTGCTGAAGTGCCATCCCCATGCTGCACCCTGGGAATCCCTGACTGAGTGGGGCTCCGTTTTATGGGACCACCAGGGCTCCTGAGGGATGGCAGGGTGGGAGGGAAGGTGCTCCCTTTTCCTGGAGACGTGGCAGGAAGGCTTCCAGCTCATTTCATTTCCATTGGTGCCGTGTTTGTGCTTCTCCAGAAGCAGAAAAAGAATCCTTCCTGGGGCAGGGATGAACTTTTGCTCGAGGGAAGCTCTGAAGCCTTGAACTTGGCAGGGTCAGTGCTGGTGCCACGCTGGGAGGGTGGCTGTCCCCTTGGTGTCCCTGCTGTCACCGTTGCCAGCAGGATGCCTTGTCTGGGATGGTTTCTGTTCTCAGTTCAGCCCTGAGTGTTTCACCGAGGTCACAGGCAGGACCTGCACCTGTGCTGGGGACATTTGGGTGGTTTTGCCTCCTTGCTGCCATGGGTTTTGTCTCTCTCTGCCTCTCTGACACGAGGCCCAGGAGCTCAGCAGCTGACCCAGGCTCTGTGGTGCCATCTGTTTGGTCACATCCCCGTGCCCCCAGCTCTGGCTGGCTGAGCTGATTCTTCCCTGGCACTGAGCATTTCAGAAATCAGCAGGCAGCGCTGGGAATGCTCCTGGAGAGGGCAACACAAAGAAAAAACCTGGGAGGAAAGCTAAGAGTATTTTAAATAAATAATTCTCCCTGGCTCCTACAACACAGCTGGGCAGCTTGCTGAGCTAAATTCAGCTTAAAAAACATCTGTGAAGCTCAGTTTTCGAGTGATGGACAGGCTGGGCTCACTGGGATGCCCTTTGGGGGCTTGGCAGTGCTGGGAGGAGCAGGTGGATGTTTGACTCCCTCTTCTTTCCCCTCCCTGCTCCAGGAACAATGGATCCGTGTGTTCAGGAGGGATGGGTGACAATTTGGCTTCCTCTGACCCTGTTCTGCCCTTTTTAACTGTGACTAATTGGAGGTGTGCAAACAGGTAGCTTCGGACGAGCAGCTGTGAATTTCTATTAAAAAATTCAAATTCTCTTCCTAAAAAGAAAAAGAAGGAGAAAAAAAAAAAAAAAGAGGCTGTGGAAAACAGATTGAGATGAGTCTTTTTTTAATTAAAGGAAGCTGTTGTCTTGTGTACTTGGGTGTTCCCACGGAGATGACGAGCTGCTGAATTTTAATTCACTGCACATTTTTTTGTTCACTTTCCTCCAGCTTCTCCTCCTGAACTTTGCCCCGTGGGGTGGAACCAGTGCTCGCCTTGTTAGAGCATCTAAGACCTCTAATTATTGGGGAAAGGGCTGAGAATTATCAAACCAGCTGCTGTGCATGTGCTGCTTTCTCTGGGTTGTTTTTTTTTTCCAAGGTGTGGATGCAGCTCCTTAATTTAAACAGCAGGGAGATGTGATTGGTGTGGTACTGGCCTGGCAGAACGAGGTGTGCTGGGGTTTGTGTGTTTTCCTGTCATGTTTCCTCTCCTGTCCAGGAGAATTGTTCTGTGTTCAGGGCATTGTTATTCTGCAACTGAAATCGAGTTACATGGATTTTATTTTATTTTTTTTTTTTTAATGTGGAGCCTTTGGGAGCAGTTACTCAGCGAATACAAAAAGGCACCGGCCCTAATGATGACAGGGAAAAGTTCTTTATGGGATCTGGGAGCAAAAAGGCAGGGAACAAATGGGTACAGCCTGTGGAGGCAGAGGAGGGAATTCATCAGGGGAGCACAGCTTCCAAATAATTGCATCTGCTTTTGTTAATGTCTCGGGTGATGAGTCGGGAGCTGCTGCCCCGTCCTTCCTGGGAGCAGGGATAAAGGAAGGCTGGGTGGAATAAGACAGACAAAGGAGTGGCACTGGGAGTGGACGGGCATTTTGGGGTGGTCTGGAAGGGTGGGGAAGGGGAGGGCAGGGCTCTGATGGAGGCAGCTCCTGGCTGTGCAGCCCAGCAGGCGTTGCCAGGGTGCAGGGCAGCAAAATCTGCTGCACTGGGTCCTTTTCCCACCGCCTGTGAAGGTGACAAACCCCAGAGTCCCCAGAGTTGTGGTGTTGAGCAGGGGAAATCCAGGCAGGGCTGGATTAGGGCTTTAGGAGCAGTGCGGGTGTCCCTGTCCCCAGGGGTGGCCTGGGAGGCTGAGCAGTGGTAAAAATGTCATTAAACAGGAGGATGATGTAGGAGAGGTGCTGAGGGTGGCACACCAGGGCTGGGTGGCTGTGCTGGGGGCTCTTCCCTGCTCCTGCTGCACTGAGGCAGCTCTGGGTGATGCTGCTGGTGTTTGGGCACTGCTGGAGCTGCTGTGGCAGGAGCTGTGTGGTGCCAGCTGCATTGTCCCCGTGCCCCTGGGGTTGTGGGGATGCTGGAAGGGCTCCAGAGTCACACAGAACACTGCAGGGCACACAGCTGGCCCTGCAGGTGGTGTTGGGGGCCAGCTGAGGCTGGGGGGTCAGGGCAGGACCCACCTTGGGATCAGCAAAGCCCCTCTGCCTGTCCCTGGGTGAGGTGCAGGCAGCTCCCTTCCCCACACAGCTCTCGTGTCCTGCTCTGGGGTGGGCAGAGAGGCAAATCTGTGGGTGAGGAGGGTTTGGGAGCAGAGCTGCTGCTGCCCAGTTTGCAGGTGTGAGGTTGTGCCCCTCGCTGGTTGTGGTTACTGGGAGAGCTTTGCTCTTTTCCCCTTTGCTTCCCAGCGTGTTCCCATTTTTTCCCCTCGTCCATTCCTCTGTTTAACACCTCGTTTGTGTGGCCTTGGTGGGTGCTGGGTCCCAGCACAGCCCTGGCAGGGCACAGCTTCCCTCTCCTCTGCCTTCCCAAGGTGGGAGCTCTCACCTCCGAACTGCTGCATCTCTGAAGGTAATTAACGTGTCTGAAACAGAATCTGCTGCTTTGGGTGCCCAGATTTGGGTGCTGGGGTCTCTGTGCAAGGGAAAATCAGGGCTGTAGAGGTTTGGCTGTCCCTGTTTAATTGTGGTTGCCCAGTTTGGGATTCTGACCTGCCTAGCTCCTGTTTGTGTTGGGCCAGGTGCAAAGGTCTGGCTGGTGGTTCAGAAACAGCAAATTCCTGAGCTGGGCTTGCACAGGGCAGCTCAGATAAGCTGGGCCATCAGTCCTGTGCTGTAATGTTTGATTTATTAAGGCCTGGAAAGCTGAACACAAGCCCCCAGGAATCAAAGAGAAACAATCTCCAAAGAGAGAGAGAGAGAGAGAGAATGAACTCCTCTCCCAACAGCAGAAATTGCAGCAAGAAAAATTGAGGCTGGACATGGGGAAACGTTGTTGAACAGTAAAAATAGTGAAGAGCTAAAATAGATTGCTAAGGGAGTTTGCAGAGGATCTGTCACTGGAGGTTTTTAGGAACAGATGAGACAAATGGCTGGGAAGGATGCAGCTCGTTGGACGGACAGCAGGACTGGCAGAGCTCTTCATTTCCTGCCCTGCTCCCTCCATCAGTGCCACAGCCTGCCAGCCTCCCCCAACACACCCAGCCCCAAACTCACCCTCTGCCTGCTCCTGGGGCTGGCAGAGCCCCGAGGACAGGGAGTTTGGGGTTCCCTGGCTCTTTGTTAGTGCCTTGTTTCAGCCCCGTGGCTGCCACTGCTGCCAGCAATGCACAGATGGAATTTAATTCCCAGCTCTGCCATCAGACCTCAGGAAAATCACCTGAACCTCTTGGTCACGGGTCAGACTTCCAGCAACAAGTAGAGGCTTCCTTGTTAGGGATTGAAATGATTTTTTTGGTCTTTTCCAGTCTGTGGTTGATCAGAGACAGTGGTAATTATAAAATAACAATGGTTTGGGTTGGGAGGGACCTTAATGCTTGGGGTGACATCCAGTGTCACCTCTGCCATGGGCAGGGACCCCTTCCACTGTCCCAGGCTGCTCCAAGCCCTGTCCAACCTGGCCTGGGACACTTCCAGGGATGGGGCAGCCACAGCTTCTCTGGGAAATCCATTCCAGGGAAGGATTTTTTGGGAATGGTTCTGCTCCCTGTGATGTGCAGTCTGTCCTTCCCGAGCAGATTTATGTAAATTGAGATGGGTGTTACGTGAAAACGTCATTTTCTCGAGGCTCTCAGGGCTCTTGGAAGGCAAAAAAAAAAAAAAAA
>VXAC01003299.1:371984-389416 GCA_013399225.1 Rhipidura dahli | reverse complement strand
AAAAAAAAAAAAAAAAATTAGCTTGTTGCAGCAGCAAATCCAGTCCAGGTGGTTTTTAGATTGTTACCTGTACTCTGGGACTGTCAGATTTATTTCAACTTGTCTGCAGTGGGTGATTCAAATGCTCCTTTTGCTGCAGCCTGGCAGTGTTTGGTTCAAGAGGGAAGATGTGTGGCTTTTCCTCACGTTTCCTCAGCAGTCCTTTGCTGTGTGACACACGAGCCTTTCCAGCCCTTCTCTGTGCTGGTGGATTGGGTGGGTTGTTCTTCCCTCTGGGTGCAGGAGGTGCTGGTCACTCCTGGCTGCTGGGGGTGGACTCTCCACGAGATGCCCCAGGCAGAGAAAATGTGGAGCAGAGGGCATGGGAAGCAGCTGGAATAGTTTGGGATGAAGGGATCATGGAACAGTTTGGGTTGGAGGGATCTTAAAGCTCATCCAGGTCCACGCCCTGATGTGGGCAGGGACATCTTCCACCGTCCCAGTGTGCCCCAACTGTTATGAAAAAAGGATAATTCCAGGTATTAAACTAAATAAAAACGGTTTAATAGAGTTAATTTTACATTCTGATTATAATAACATTTCCTAAAACTATTCTTTAATCACTCTTTTACCTTAAGTAACAACCTAAATACTTGATAAGAGAAGATGCGAAAGTCTTACAGGTTTCATGAATAACACCAACCTTGGACACTTCTCTGGGAAATCCATTCCAGGGCCTCCCCACCCTCTCAGGGAACAGCTTTTTTCCTGATATTTCATCTAAACCTCCTCCCTGTGAGCTTAAAACTGACATTTGCTCCCCCATCCTGTCACCAGGTGCCCTTGTGAACAGTTTCTCTCCAAGACAGACTTGCCAGGGCCCCTCCAGGCCATGCAATGAGTCTGACTGCAGCAAGAGCCAAGTGCTGCTGCTGATTTATCACCGGGTTTTGGCTCGGGGCTGCTGTTGGTGTGCTCAGCAGGGCTGGCAGGATGTTGTCCTCCAGCATCAGCCTCTCCCAGGAGATGTTTTCCAAGTGAGCAGCCCGTGGTGCCCGTCAGTTCCGAACGCCGTCCTTCACAGCGGGCAGGGACACTTGTTGGGAGCCACCTGTCCCTGGCAGGGCAACAGGTCTGTGGGGCTGGTGGCAGCTCCAGCCCTGCTGGGGTTGGTTAGGATTCTCCCTGGCCCTGTCACAGGGTTTGGTTGGGATCTCATGGACAGGGGAATCTCTGCTGGGGTCTCCTGGATGAAGGGAGTCTCTGCTGGGGTCTCTGGATGAAGGGAATCTNTCCCTGGCAGGGCAACAGGTCTGTGGGGCTGGTGGCAGCTCCAGCCCTGCTGGGGTTGGTTAGGATTCTCCCTGGCCCTGTCACAGGGTTTGGTTGGGATCTCATGGACAGGGGAATCTCTGCTGGGGTCTCCTGGATGAAGGGAGTCTGTGCTGGGGTCTCTGGATGAAGGGAATCTCTGCTGGGGTCTCCTGGATGAAGAGATTGTGTGCTGGGGTCTCTGGATGGAGTCTGTGCTGGGCTCTCCTGGATGCAGGGAGTCTGTGCTGGGGTCTCCTGGATGAAGGGAGTCTCTGCTGGGGTCTCTGGATGCAGGGACTCTGTGCTGGGGTCTCCTGGATGAAGGGAATCTGTGCTGGGGTCTCCTGGCTCTCAGCTCTGCAGCTGAGCCTCCGTGTGAGCCATGAATTCACCTTTTCCCCGTAACCCAGCCCCGTTCCCACTCGCTGCTTGTCCTGGCTCCGCTGGGATGGAGCCATCCCAGTGCCAGGGCGGGCCTTGCCTTAGACCCAGAGGGACTGGCTTGTTTTTTGTGGGTGTTGTTTGCTGGTTTGTTTGTTTGTTTTTAGCGGCACAGCCCCCTCGTTAGGGCTGCGATGTGCGGTGTGTGCCCCGGGGGCTCGGGAACATCACAGCGGGCACGGAGCGGCTGCCGGGGTTTTGAAGCTGCACCCAAGGACAGCATCCCTCTCATCATCTCCCGGCTCTTCCTTTAATTAGCGGGCAGGAATTGGGACGAGCTGTACCAGCTGGGGAAGGGAGCTGCAGCAGAATCGGTGCTGTGTGAGTGTGGCAGGGTTGATGAGGGGAGAGGGGAAGGTGAGAGGCGTCTCCGGAATCCCAGAGGACTCTGCCAGGCTGGAGCAGCCTCCCCCTGGGCACGGGGAGTGCAGAGCCAGAGGCAGATCCAGCCTTGTCGGGAAAACAAGGAGCAGCAGTGGGGGAGCCGTGCCTAAATCATGCTTGGCTTAATCGAGTTCAGTGTTTTATGGGATTGTGATTAGAGCTTTCGATACATCGATGGCAGCGGCGCCTCTGCTCTGCTTTGTGCTTCTGGTTTCCCTTCCCTCCTCCTCGTCCTGCTTTCCCTGCCCTGATAGTGAATTTCTGGTTATTCTTTTTAAGGCATTGCAATGGAAAAGGTTTGGGGTTCGATGTTTTTAACAGGAGGAGAAAAAAGCCTTTAAGGGAACAGGAGCAGCCTCATGATTTCCTCTGGATGCAGCAGTTTGAATTCTTGGAGAAGCTTTGTTGTTTGGTTTTTTTTTCCCTGCCTTGCTGTGGAGCTGGAGAACTTTATTCTGCTCTGAAATTGTGCTGTCTGCACTGCTTTTGGGGATGAATTGAGAGTTTTGCTTACTTCCCACTTTGCTTAGCTCCAGCTGCAGCCTGCAATGAAGGGGGGGATGAGATGGGCTGATGTGGCAGGGACCTCATCCCTGCAGCAGTGTGAGGATCCTCCCTGGCCCTGCCACAAGGTTTTGGCTGGGATCTCCAGTGTGAGGGGAATCTCATGGACAGGGGAATCTCAGCTGGGATCTCCTGGATGAAGGGAATCTCAGCTGGGATCTCCTGGCCCTTTGCTCTGCAGCTGAGCCTCCGCGTGAGCTGTGAATTCATCTTTTCCCCGTAATGCAGCCTCTGCCTGCAGACCTGGCTGCTCCAAGATATCCTTGAGTTCAAAGTCATTCAGATTGGGCACTCTTGGGGACAATGGGAGAATCAAAATCGAGAAGTGGAGTTATTATGCAGTCAGGGTATTTTATTTTATTCTAGAGGACAGAAGTGTTTCTCATGCTGGAGGTGGCAAAGGCCAGGCATAATTCTCCCTCAGGACAAGTTAATCTGCTTTTCCTTGCAATTTGGTCCAAATCTTTTGGTTTAGCACATGAGATCTAGGACTGGCCATGCCAGAATTTAATCTTGTGGAGAAATTATGGCCCACCAGATTTCATAGACACGGGAAAGGGAACTCTCTTGCAATCTTTTGGTGGCTCTAAAAGCAGCTTTAGAGCTGTGCTGCAGATGAACTGCCTCCAGTCCAACCAGCTGCTTGTTGTTCTTTTATGGGAAAAGCCTCCAGACAATTTTTGGGGTGGTTTTGCTGGCAGAAAAATAAAGCAGGATGTTGTGAACAGGTGAAATCCCGTTTATCCATAGGCAGAGGGACTGCTGGGACCACAAACCCCCGTGCTGAATCCTTGGGATTTGTGAGCTCCGTGGTGAGGTGTTCAGGTCACTGATTCGCAAGATAAAAGACTCCTGACTCGAGCAGAACAAGCTCTGCTACAAATTGCTTTAGCTCATTACGCTTGGCTAATTAATAGAGGCTCTCCCCAGTCTCCTGGAGCCCCGAGCTGCCAGGCAGGGAGCAGGGACAGGTTGGGAGCCTGTTTGCTGCCCATGGGGGACAAACCCGGGCACTGCCTCGCTCCTGGCAGTGCCAGCCTGAGCTGAAACTGCTCCAGGAGCTGCAGGAAGGGACATCAGAGCACCTGGAGCGGGGAAAGGGCGACTGGCAGGCAATATTTGGGGTGGGGAAGGGAAGAAGAGGTCAGGGATGCACGCACATCATCCTGCAAGGACCAGGCTTTTTCTTGCTCTGTTTTTTGTTCTGTTTGGTTGCACCTTTTGCCAGGATGACAAAGGAACAGAAATATCCCAAGGATGGCACAGAAATTGGTGAAATAAACCTCACTCTGAGTCCACTGACTCCTTTTTTTTTGGGGGGTGTCAGAGGTGCAGCCGGGAAGGGGCATCCGGGCAGAGGAGGGAGGCTCCCAGCAGTTGTTACAGGAAACTCCTCCAAGGCACTCGAGTGGAAGGGAAAGCAGGGATGTTTTCCATGTAAAAAGGACCTGAATGGCACAATCAGCTGTGCCAGCAGGGTGGGAGCGCTGCTGAGTCCCTGAATCCAGGCACTTGTCCCGGAGGCCAAGGGAACACCTGCACCGGGGAGAGGAGGCGAAGGCAGGGCGAGATTCTGCTGCTCATCTGGGTTCCTGACCCAGCCTGCCTCATCCCCTCTGCCTCGGGCTCTCTGTGGGTTTAAATAAACCTGTGGGAGGTAGAGGAGGCTCCAAAATAGCAAAAATACGCACGTGGAAAAACAGTTGCAGTTTTGGAGGTGAAAAAGCAAAACTCCCGTAATTCCTTCTCACGGTCTCCTTTCCCTTCTGCTCTTTTTTTCCCCCTTTTATTTTTCTCTGCCTTTTGGTAAGAGCTGTTTTCTCCAGTAACCCTTAATAAAGGAGACAAGAAATTGAATCTGTTACTTGAGGGGTTTATGGGAAAAATTGGAAACTTCTTGGTGAGGGGGCTGAATTGCAAAAATTACCAATTTTTGGAAGAGGGCCATTCGTTTGACAAAAACTGCTTGAGAAATTCTCCCCAGCTCTTGCTCTGATGCCTTTTGGCCACCATCCTGTGTAATCACAGTTCATTATTTCCGAAGCACGGATGCTGCCTCATCTGAAATCTCCCTCGTGTCAGGGAGGGGATGATGCCTCAGGCAGCAGCAGGGAGCTGCTCCCTCCCTCTGACCCTGCTGAAGAGGTGACAGCTCCCCTCTGCCCTGGGCAGGATGGCACTTTGGGGACAATCCCATGGCTTTGCCTCCTGGGGATTGGGCTTTGTAAGGTTCCAGGGTCTCAGGAATGGTTTCCAAGCCCCTTTGGCCACATCTGGATGGTGGTGTGGCCAGAGCAGCCCCTCTCACTGCTGTCCCTTCCCTCTGTGCCCCAATCCCGGCTGGAAGTGTGGATTCCCCGACTCCCACCCCTGAGCAGGGCCAGAGCACAGGGAAAATGCAGATTTCCTTTAACTCTGGCTGCTGGGTTGAGTCTGCAGCTCTAAAGCTCCTTCTGCTCCTTCTCCTTGGAGGGGACAGGAGCATTTTGCAAATGTTCTGAGGTGCCAGTGCCAGCAGCACGATCCCAGCACGGCTCTGTTCGCTTCCTTACCTCTCCTGCCTCCCCCCTCCCCTCAGCCTCCGCTCCTCCCTGAGCACCTGCCTTTTATCCAATTTAATTTTCACACCTCCTCCTGCCGCTGCTGTCCTTGCCAGTTATCTCTGTGCTTCTGCAGTGGGTGGCTTTCCTTTATTGGAGATTTGCCTTCAAGGTTTCCATCCCATCCCAAACTGGCTGCCATCAACCTGCTGGATCTGGGTCTGTGCTGAGGCAAAACTCCTCAGATTCCCACCAGGACAGGGCTAAAGCACAAGGTCAGCTGTGAATTTGTGTTGGTTTGGGTACAAACCTTTGGTCCCTTTGTTGTCTGTGTGATGTCACCACCCCAGCAGGGTGGAGAGGGTGGGATGTTCCCCCTCTGGGCTTTTCTGTGGGGTTCTCCTGGGCACGAGAACCTCTTCTTGGTGTTGGTGCCCACCTTGCCCACTTCAGGGTGGTTCCATCCCGAATTCACCCGTCTGCTTTTGGCCAGGCTCATCCTCCCAGCTCCTGCCAGCCCTGCAGAGCCAGAGCAGCAGCTGGAGGGTCACCAGCAGTGCCACTGCAGCCTCAGCTGAAGGGCCAGGCAGTTGCACTTCTCTGTCCCCCAAAACTGAGCCAGAACCTCCTGGGCTCCCTGGCCACATCTGGCCTTGTGATGTTTGTGCCTCGTGGCCCAAAAGGAGGAGACCCAGCTGCCAGCTGAGCCTGCAAGGTGGGCAGGAGAGCAGAGACAGAGGGATGTGCTCTTCACCAGAAACTGGGGCTCACGGGGTGCTGGTGCCACCCTGCTGGCACTGCCCAGCGAGGTTTGGGCAGCTTTGCTTTGAAATTGCCCCAAACTTCTGAAGCTGAGCCTCCAGCAATGGTGGGAGCACCTCTGGATGACAGAGGAAAAAGGACCAGGGGGAAAATGGAAGAGGGTTGGAAAAGCTGTTGTAAGATTGGTGTCTGATTTGGTTATTAATTTCAGGTTAATGATTCAGGTAATAATTCCCTGCAGCTGGGGCTGTGTTGCCCGTGGCAGGAGCTGGTGAGGGCTGTCCCTGTCCTTGTCTCTTCACCCTGGGGTGCTCAGGAAGGCTCAGCTGGAGGCTGGCAATGAGCAGGGTGCTCCCCACTGCATGTGGGGTGTGCTCCCTTGCATTTTAGTGCCCAGTGCCACCCTAGATGGGATCTGATTGTTCTGTCCAGGGCTCTGCCTGGACTCCACAGAGGATTTTTCCAGCTCAGCTGGAACTGGAAGTGTTGGCACTGAAATGCAAAGTGCAGGACCCCATAACCATTGACCTCGAGCTACAGGTGAAGGATAGAGCAAGGAAAGACTCAAAATACAGGAATTATGGCCAGATATCATCATTTAAAACAGGTAACTGTGCCCCCTGGGTATTTTTTTCTAATGTTATTCTTGCTCTGTAGATAATATTTAGCATTTCTGTGAGATAATGAGATCTGGCTGTCACTCAGAGGTGCCTTGCTGCCCGTGACCAGTAACACCAGGACAGGTCCCTGCTCAGCCCCAGTCTCTGTGTGAGAGTCTCTGCAGCCCCGTGCTGATTTATTCAACACAGGAGCAAATCTGAGATGATTATGGAGGGACCTTCATCAAAAAGACAGAGATGATCCTAACTGGGAGGAAGGAAAGATGGTGCCTGCCCAGCTGGGCCTGCACTGGGAGCTGGCAATGCCCTTTCCAGCTGAGGAAGCTGGGAAAGGGGAAAATTGCCATCTTTTCTTTTCTTTTTATTTTTTATTTTTTTTCCCATTCGCTAGGATGAAAAGACAACAAAGTATGAATGGTCATAATTTAGTGGGCTCCTGGGTAAATTTGTATTTCATTCCGATTATTGAGTGCATTCCCTAATTGCAGCAATAAAAAGGAATAGTCCATCTTCTAAATGCAAGTGGTAGAGCTGATTGTTATTTAATTACGTGATTCCAGTGGTCGAGGGGTGAGCCTGGAATTACAATTGCAGCTTGTATTATTTCACTGAGATTGCTGAATTAATTAGGAGAACAATGGGATCCTTCATTGTTGACATCTTAAGGACTTGTGACAATAACTTTAAAACCCAGTGAATAACAAAAGGCCTCCGTGGGGTTTTCTCCTGAAAATGAGAGAAACAGGGGAGTTGGAGTCTCTCCATGCCCTGTTTCCCCTTCTTGCCCCCCTCCACTGCCCTTCCCTGTCCTGTAACTTCTTCATTCAGGAAAGAAAAGGTCATTTCCAGTCCAACTCCAGCTGCTGCTGTGTGGGTTAATTCCTGAGCATCATGGAAAACCAGACCATGGCATTCACTGTCACCCGGTGTAACTGAAACCCAGAGGAGGCATTTATGGGGCTTATCAGCCTTTTTAGGGACTTGGGAGTAGAAAAGCACAAAGGAATAGAAAATTTTAAGTCCTTGTGCTTCAGGATATGACCCAAGCTCTGCTTGATGAGAGCTGAGCAGAGACTTAACCCCAGGATAAGCTCTCCCAGCTCTGCTTTTGCATTTCCCTCTCAAATATTTGGTGCTGGCTGAGTCCAATGGAAAATCCCAAGGGAGGGAAATCCCAAGGGAGGGAAATCCCAAGGGAAGATGACTGGGAAGGGTTTTGATCTGCTGGCCCCTCACCCCGGGAGGTGCTGCCATCCCTGGGATGGTTTTGTTCAGGAATCAGGAGATTTCCCTGCTCTGTTCCCATCGCTGTGCTGGCTCAGGGTGGTTTGCATCCAATATTGGTGGAGGAAATGGGGTCTTGGCCTCTCCTGCCACCATCCAGCCCCACTGCTGGGAAGGCAGGAGGATGGGAAGGGCATTTCTTTAGGGCTGATAATGCCCCACAAAAATTGTTCCCGAGGGGAGCAACAGAGGCATTCAAGGAGTGAGGGAGTTGTGGGTGGGTGATGCTGAAGCAGAGGTGGAAAACTGTGAGAGGGGAAATATTCAGGTATTCAGGGTGGACATTTGTCTTCATCTACTTAGAACCAAGCAGAAATTCACCTCCAGCAGCCCTGAAAGTGGTGGGCAAGAGGCACTGATTGAGGTTTCACTCTGAAAACATTGGTTTTATTGTTTTTCTCTTCTCTTCTTTTTTTTTTTTAAAGTTTTATTGAAAATGTGTTTCATATAATGGCCTTTGTTGTGATGTGGCTTTTATTGTAGCTGACTGAGTGTTTGTGGGGTTATTACAGCCTTGCAGTGGAGGAAAACACAAAACAGGTTCTGTCAAAAGCCTTTGAGGTGAGGCTTGATTATGTTAAAATAATCATCCTCCCTGACCAAGCTTGGCTTTCTCTTTCCTGGGTGCCCTGCAGAGAGTTGTTCCTTTTTTTGTCGATGTCTTTGTATTGTCAGGATTAATTTTTCAGAGGGAGAAATCTCCATAAGCCGAGTGGTGCCCACTCCTTCCTTTTTAGGAGCAGGAGGTTGGATTATTTTTTTTTGTTTTTTTCTCTCCCCCCTCCCTCTCTTCTCTGCAGAAATTCTGTGGCTTGAATCTATTCCACTGCTCACTTTCTTCCCTTTCAACCTCTGATTTCCTCTCTGTTTTTGTGTGAGTTCTCTGAGCTGATAGGAAGTACTTTGAGGTGATTTTTGAGGTCTTTTTCACTGGGATTTGTGGGAGTGAGGTACATTTTGAGGTCCTTTCCTCTGGGATTTGTGGGAATAAAGTACATTTTGAGGTCCTTTCCTCTGGGATTTGTGGGAATTTGCAGGGCCATCACAGATGGAGGGGATTTCATGGAAGGAGCTCAGGCAGAAACGCATCCCCTGCTTTCCCAACTCCCTCTCTCCATCTCCTGCATCCCTCCCTCCTCTCTTTAGACCTGGCTTAGCTCTCCTGCTCCCCAGTCATCCCAGGGGCTGTATTGCTGTGTTTCACCTGCCTGCAAGACCTTTGGAGTCTGGCTGGGCTTCAGCCAAGCTTTAGCCAGGCAGGAGGAACTGCGTGAGCCTCCGCACAGGCAGCAGCTCAGAGAGGGAGAGCTGTGCCCTGAGCCCCAGGGAATGGGGCAGGAGCTGCAGGATTTGGGGGCTGGGGATGAGGGGATGGTGTTGGGGGATAGAAATCCACGTGTGGGTTCCTTAGAGAAGGGCTGAGGGCGAGGCTTTGGAAGGGTGGGATGGAGAGGAAATCCCTGAAGAGCCAGGGCTGGCTTTGGGCAGAGCTGTCCCTGTCAGGTTTGGATGTTCAGGTGCTCCAGGCTCTGTCTGCTGCAGCAGAAGGAAGAAGCCTCTGGCATCATTTTCTTCTCTTCCCCCCAAATCAGCTGAGGCACAGGGCAGAGGAGGGTGCAGGAGCTGCTCTTTGCAGTCTGGCTCCCCCCCACTTCTCTTGTCCTTCACTTCCCAACCCATTTTATTCCCTTTGCTTCTCCCTGTGCCTGACAAGCAAATCTCTCCTCTCCCTCTCTGCAAGAACCTTTTCTTCCTCGGCTGCCTGATTTTCCCCTTCTCCAGAACATCTCTAATCTCTCTCCCTGCACTGATAACTGAAATGAGTTCTTTTCCCCAGCCAGCAGCAGCTCGGCTTGGACAGGGCTGAAGGGCAGGCTCTGATTGACAGGGGATCTCTGGGATTTTGTGGCTCTGGTGATAGATTTCCTTCTTTTCCCCCTCCCTTCCCACTGGGAATTGGCCACTTGCAGGAGAAAGGGCAACCAGGCTTCATTGCCAGAGTGCAGAGTGCGAGGAGAAGGAGATAGGGAGATGATAAGGGTGTGGGTGAGATCAGAGCCTGGCTGGGCTCTGGTGGTCAGGAGTCCTTCAGCCAGGAGTTGTGGAGAGCAGAAACCCCAGGGGAGAGCGAGGAGGACCAGAGAGGTGAAGGAAAGAGAGCAGCAAGGAGAAGGGGGGGGTGGGGGGAATAAAGAATGGCACCCTGGAGATGTGGAAAAGAGCCAGAAAGAACAGGGTACAACGTACCAGGGAGCTGACAGTTAATTTACAGTCTCCAGGGAGAGAGAAAGGGAAAAGAAAAGGGGGGGAAAATGTCTTTGTTGAGAAGAAGCAAATGATAAAGAAGAGAGTGGATGGTGGGGTGGGAGATGTGGCATCCTCCTGACTCCTGGGGCTCCTCCTCGTCCTGAGTGTCCTGGACAATGCAAATTCCACCTTCCCGAGGATCTGAGGGAAACCCTTGGCCAGGAGCTTTGCCCTGGCACCACGGGGAGGTTCTGGGTTAGACAAAGCCATGGGAGAGATACCAGGGCTGAGCAAGAGCTGTTCACAGTGTCAAGCTGGGATTTTGGGAGTCTGGGTTTGGCACAGATTGGATTTGGAGGGGTCACATCCCCGCAGTGGCACCTGAGAGCCCAGGTGGGGAAGTGGTTTCTTGTTTCTGTGTCTGCTTTTGCCCCAGGAAGGGCAGAACTTTGGCCTCTGCTCTGGTTTGAAGTTTGTACAAAGTTTTCCTGGCTTTGCTGAGAGTTTCCAAATGCAGCCCAGGGCCTGCTCCTCGAGGGAACACTGCTGGGTGGGCTTGCTCACTGCAGAGCTGAGCCTGGCTTTCTACCTGGGCACTGACTGAGCTCGGGTCTGGAGGGACAAAGCAGATTTTTGCATCCAGAAATGGAATTTTTCATGTTCCTCCCGGAGGTGACACACATCCCAAGGGACTTAAAGACAAGATGTGCTGAAGGGGAAGAGAAGAGCAACCATAAAAAATCCTGGGTTTTGTCCTTTGAGCTCAGGGTTCCCTCCAGCTCTGAGCTGGAGCTGCCGGAGTGAGAGAGGTGGGAGGCAGAAGGGGCTGTCTCTTCCTTCTCTCCCTTCCTTCTCTCCCTTCCTTCTCTCCCTTCCTTCTCTCCCTTCCTTCTCTCCCTTCCTTCTCTCCCTTCCTTCTCTCCCTTCCTTCTCTTCCTTCCCATCCTGCTGCTCCCACCAGAGCAGCCTCTGCAGTGGGGCTGTGCTCTGTGCTGCAGGACAGGTTCCCTGCTGGAATATCCCTGTTCCAGGACAGGTTCCCTGCTGGAATATCCCTGTTCCAGGACCCCTTCCTGCCTCTGGGACCACCCTCTGCTCTCCTCCTGGTGCCAACACCCAGGAACCTCCCAGGCCAGCCTGTCCCCTTCCCTGGAATTGCCACCTGCTGAATAATTCACCATCCCTGTGTACTTTTGGCTGAGCTGCAGAGCCCTTTCCTGGAAGAATCCTCATTTAGTTAATGGGAGCCTTTCAGCTGGCTCAACTCATGGTGCTGGAGAAAGGCTGGGGTGCAGCTGCAGCTTGCTGAGAGCTGAGATCTGGGGGTTTGGGGAGCACAGAGGATGTGTCCAGGTGGTTCATTTACTGGCCCAGAGTCTCCTCTGACAGCAGTACAGATGCAGTGGTTCTTTTTCACTGCCTGGAATAGCTTTGTAATAATGGCAGGAGTCGGAGAGGCATTTTTATTGATTAAACAATTGAGGCGATTTGTCTTTACCAAAGCAAAAATACTGAGGTGTCTCTCTCTCCCCACATACACATTATAAACATTTATTACGTGCAGCAGGCTCTGTAATCAAGCTGATGGTTATGATGGACTGGATTGAGATGGTGTAATGGGAGCTGGAGTGCAAAGGAAACCTGGTGTCAATATTCTGAATAACAGGGGCTGAGGGGAGGGAGGGAAGCCAGGGATGGGATTTTTGCAGGAGCTGTGATGTGAGCAGTGGATTGCTTTGGAATGTCTGCTCCCTCCCTGTGACTCCTAAGGCATTCCTTTGATCAGACTCCATTTCAGCTGTTGGAAAATTTGTAATTTGAAAATCTGTAGCTGCACCTTTTTCTTGGCCCTTGTTTCCTGAGGCTGAGCAGAGCCCTCTGTGGTGCCTGTGCTGTGCAGAGGAACAGCTCTGCCTTTGGCACACGAGTTCTCCTGCTCTGGGGCTTTCTCTGCCCTCTCCTGTTTGGCTTTATCAGTTCTCAGGTCCCAGGTGGATGCAGATCTCACCTCTGGGTTTGTGTGTCTGTCCCAGCCATAACAGTGCTCAGGGATTAGCTCTGATTTCACTCCTACAGATCCCCTTTTAATTCTTTTCCCCTTTCTCCCCTTCTCCACGTGTGAGAATTTACCTGCAGTCAGCACCACGAGTGTGATGGAGCCTGGGTGGTGCCTTTGGGCTCTGAGAGGTCAGGCACTGAGTGTGCTTTGCCTTTTCCAGCTGATAAATGTGAGAGCTCTCCCTGCTGCCTGCCTGCCTTTGGGCTGCCAAAAGGGCCTTATTTTCACTGGCAGTAGCAGGTGTCCTTCAGGTGATGCCTTTGCCTGGTCATAAAATCAGGAAGTAAACATGGTTAGAAGGGAAAAAGAGATTTTTACCTTGGGATTTGTTTTAAGGATCCTCAGGTGCACCACGTCCAGGTGGAATGCTCCCCAATGCACACCCACCAAAGCTCTGGGATCACATTGTGGGTGTCGCTAATTAGCAAATATATCCAAAATTCCCCAATGAGAGGCTCCAGTGAGCCCCCTCCCCAAGGAACCTTCCCCTGGATGGTTCTGTCTCAGTTTCCAAGATGTGTTCTGGAGAGGCCCTTGGGCTCTGGGCACACTGATCCCTCCCTGCAAAGCTTCTCAAATGTTCAGTGTCCCAGCCTGGCAAACAAGTCCCAGAATGGAGGCAAAAAGCACCAAGAACACAGAAATTGTAAAAAGGTGTTAACAGGGGGATAAAAGAAAAGACAAAAATCATCCTGGCATCACAGGGGCTGGGTTTTTCTTGGCTTTTCCCACTTGCCAGCTGCCCTATCCCTTCCCAGGCAGGCTGGCAGAGGAACCTGAGCCTTCCCAGGAGGCTCCATCCAGGTCCAGGCGGGAGCGAAGCCGCTGTTGGAGTTTCGGAGCTCTCGGTTCTGGTTCCTCGGGAAGCTGAGCCAGACGGGCTGGAGAGGACCCAGCTGAGCACGGGGAGCCTCTGTAGGTGTGTTTGTTGACAGCATTTCCTGGGTGCACAATCTGTCTGTGTACGGCACAGGCACCTTCCCCCGGGGGGAGGGCTTGGCTGGGAGCGCTGCCTGTGGCACAGATGGACACGTTGCTCTGTTCTCCCCATGTGATGTGTTGAAGGAATTTTGGATGGGAGCCTAGACAGGGACCCTGGGAGGCACCCAGCCCCTGCAATCGCAGGTACCTGCCTTGGGAAGGCTCCACAAAACAAAAAAAAAAACCACCTCCAACCTGCTTTGGGGGTTTTTCCCCCCTTTTGTTAATTTTTGGGAGGGTAATTCCAGCTCCTCGCTGCTCTGTTGGCAGCCTAAATTAATTCCAGGGCTTGCTTAGCCCCATTAATTTTTGTATCATCAGCATTATTATATAAAATACAATATAAATAATATATAAATATTATAGATATAAATCCCAGAGGGGGTTTTGTCCACTGGTTTTATCTCAGACTGGAATTGTGCATCCCAGCAGGATGGATGGGCTGCCTTGAGTTGGGGGGTTTGCTTCCAAGTCCCCTTCAGCACCAAGTTAAAATGTGCCCTCGTCACTGCAGCTCGGTGGGGGGTGATTTACATCTCCTCCTTCAGATGAACTTGTCAAACTTCATAATAATGAAGCAAAAAAAAAAAAGCAAATTACAATGGGTAAGAAAGAGGTGCCTTGTGAAAAGGTTTCCTCAATGGAAAATGGCTTTTTTGATGCGGAAATCTCGTGTGTGTGAAGTGGTAGCACAGCTTTGATTTTGCCACGATTTAAAACCAATCAGCTCTGTCACATCCTAGAAGGGAGGACAGGCAATGAAGGCAGCAGAAAGAAAGTGGAATATTTGGATGGAAGTTGTCTGACATCTCAGAGGGGCTACAGGCTGCCAGTAATGCACTTTTTCCTCCCTGTTTCTTCTGAGCTGAGCCAGTCCTGGCATTGTTTTCCCATCTTTTGAGTGGATTGAGTGGGGCACAGGAAAATGAGGGTGTCAAAGTGGCTTCTGTGTGCTCAGGGGGTCTCCATTCTGCTCCAGGGTTCCTTGGTTCCGTGCCTGCCTCTTCAGTGGCTGCTGCAACAGTTGTGTGTGTGAAAATAAATGAACTTTTTACTGCAAAAGAGGAAAAGGAGAGAGACAGACGATCCCCCAGCAACAGCTGTTAGGAGAAAGAATCCTGCAGAAGCCGCTTCCTTGGCTAATTAGAAATCTGCTTTCCTTTAGGAAGAAGAAAGTTTACATTCTTGACTCCTGTTCTTGCTTCTAATTACTTTTTGGAGGGATGAATAAAGGCACTTTCATATGTTTTACTCAGAGTTGCTGAGGCAGAGAGTGCTGGGTGAGAAATGTCTCCTGGAGATGGGAGGGGAGGCAAGAGCAGGAAATCAAGGTGCCAGTTTGCACTTTGAGCAAAGGGGAGTTTGTGGTTGTTCCAGCAGGAGCACTGGGTTGGAAAAAGCAGAGAAGCTCCAGGTGGGATCCTTTGGGTCTAGGGAGGCTCTTTATCCTGAAAATCCCAGCTTCCCTGCTGTTTCTCTGCTGCCTCATTTGATGGAAAAAGGGTGGTGGTTGTGTCCAGCTGGACCCGTGTCCAGCCAGGGAAGGAGGAAAAGCAAAGCACAGCTCCCCCACATCCTTCCAATCCCACAAAAACAGAGGCCAGGCAACAGCCAGGCTCTCAGGGACAGGCAGGAGGTGCAAGGTGAGCTCCATCCTTAGGAGAGAATTTACATTTCCTGTGGCTGGGACACTCAGGGGAGGGCCTGAAGGAAGCCCAGCACAGGAAGGGATGGAGGGAGAGCAGCCAAACCTCCACCTGCCATGATTTGGAGGTGGCTTTGGGTTCCTGGAGGTGGCTTTGGGTTCTTCGAGGACACTTTGGGTTCCTGGAGGTGGCTTTGGGTTCTTCAAGCATGCTTTGGGTTCCTGGAGGTGGATTTGGGTTCTTTGAGGACACTTTGGGTTCCTGGAGGTGGATTTGGGCTCTTTGAGGACACTTTGGGTTCCCAGATGTGTCCCTGGCACCGGGGAGCCACAGGAGGCTGGAGGCAGTCGCTGCCAGGGGTGGCAGGGAGGGAGGAAGGTCAACCCCAAAGGCACCACCACCTCTGCTGGGAAGGGTTCACGGCTCCACCTCGGTCTCAGCCTCCTCCCGTGGAGCTCAGAGGCTTTTCCAAGGAAAGGAAAGGAAAACATGGGAATGAGCCCAGGTAGCTCCATACCCTGCTGGCACTGCGTGCAGTGGGAGCTGAAAGCACCCTGGGGTTGTGGTTTAGGGGGATCTGCTCGAGCTGTTGGGTACCTGGAGAATGGAGCAGCTTCTATCGGGAGCTTTAAGTAAATTTATCACAAAACAAATGCTCAGGAAAATGAAATGTTCGAGCTAAAATTCTGCAAAACAGCAAACGGGCTCGTTTGGCATCTGCTGAGAAACACGCTTTGATTGTTTGCCACGAAGGAAGAATTTCGTTTTGAAATGTGTTTCATCTTTTTATTAAGGTTATAAATATTGAAATTGGAGCAAAGCGCTTTACTCAGCCTGAAACAAAGAATTCTGTCTTTTTGCTTTCTCCTCCCCAGCAGCCCCCTGGGAGTTCAGGGTGTCTCCTCTCCAGGCTGGAAACTGCTCCTGCTGGGTTTCCTTTTTTTTTTTCTTTTGGTGTGCAAGGGGTGGTGATTTAAGCAAAGCCTTTCTCTGCCTCTGCCGAACTTTTGAAAGCCTTGAGCAGGTGTTAGTTTGCAACGCAGCAATTCAATTACTCCGGGCAATAAATTCCAAGGTAAACGCTGGGAGCTCCATCACTTGAAGTAGAAATGTTTTTCTTTTTTTTTTTCCTGCCGGTCTTGGGGGTAGTATCATCAGCAGTGGAAGTAATGAAGCCTGGTTTCCTATGGATTGCTTTCTCATGGTTGGATTCTTTGATAACTAAATAATTTCAGGCTCCGACTGAGTGCCCCAGCCACAGGAAAAGCTGGGCTGTGTGGGAATTCTCTCCTAAGGAGCGAGCTTTGCCTCGCATCCTGCCTGTCCCTGAGGATGCTGAGAGCCCGGTTATTGTCTGGCCTCTGTTTCTGTGGAGCTGGAAGGGTTTTTGGGAGCCGGCTCTGGCCAATGTGCCACAGGTGGGTTCGTTTGTGGGTGGCTTTGCCTGTTTCCATAGGAAAGCAGGTCGGGAGATAGGTGGGTAAAGGGTATTTTTGGCAGACGGACCTGGTGGAGTCAGTGCCACCATTTCTGGACTCTGGGAGGAGGATGTTTTTTTCCGGGGAATGTGTGAATAAACACGTCCATTAGCACGGTGACAAACAGGACTCGACATGCAGGGTGGTGCTTAAATTAAAACTGCTCGTTTTCCATGACCAGGGGATGGGATCTCAATGCTTTGACTCCTGTGCTTGGTACCAGAGCTGCATTTACCACAGGGTTACTCCCATTGCCTGCAGTATTTAAAAAAAAAAAATTTAAAAAATCCATTTCTCAGTGGAGATGCAATTTTCCTAAAATCCTTTTACTTTTTTGGGGGTGTTATTCATTTTTAGGAGTGTGATTAAACAAAAGCAGCGATGCAAAGTGTGAGTGTCTGGGCAAGAAGAAGGGGAAGGATTGAAATGTGTGTTTCATCTCTCGCCTCGGAGCTCTGCAGACTGAATTCCCCCAGCTCCTGACGGAATGGGGCCGGAGCTCTCCAGCTCCAGCATCCAATAAAGGAGTGGAAATGCGGGGGCAAAACCAGTTAGGGGAGAGTGACAAATCTTTCTGTACAGATAACAAGTGATAAGCCGATAAGTGGTAGCCCAGGCAGGCAATTAACGCAACGGGTTAATGAGCTGAGGGCAGAGATCTCCTCTGGGCTGAGCCTTTCAGCCCTTTCCGGAGGGAACAGCTCTGGAGGGATGGATGTCGCCAGGAATTAGAGCAGAGCAGGTGATTAATGAGGGTTTATTGCTGCTGATGGACAAAAGCAGCTTCCCGTGAGCGACGCTCGCCTTTCCTCCCCTCCCGCGAACGATTCCGCCGCTCAAACTTTCCCAGGAACGAGGAGAGGGAAGGGAGAGGGGAGAGGAGGGAAGAACTTGGCCCCCTCTCGGCTTGATTTATGATCCAGCCCTTTCGTAACAAGATTTCCAGTGTTGTAAAATATTAAACACATCCTTATATCCAATATCACATTTTGATACATTTCATGCCTCATTTGCTTCTGGAGTCAAGGACAACTTCGCATTTTTCATGGCACCGGGCCCAGATTTGTCTATTTATTTATTTTTAATCACTGCATTTCCCCCCCCCCCCCCCCCCCCGTCTTCCATCTTCTCTC
>VXAC01003299.1:293114-347496 GCA_013399225.1 Rhipidura dahli | reverse complement strand
TTTTTTGGTTTTTTTTTTTTTTTTTTTTTTTTTTTTTTTGCTAGGATCTCTCTGCCCAGTTTGATTGCAAGCCCTGAATAATTCATAGTCTGTAAATAGCTTCCTCCTCCCCGGGTAAATGGAGCCTTTGTCCCTCGGTGAGCCGGGAGCTTTTCGGTGCTGCTGGGGGAGAGCAGAGGGGCTCACGGCCGTGTTTTGTGTCTCCCCGCAGAGTTATGTCATGCCCAGACCACCGCAGGGCTCCATGAGGATTTATGGAAGATGCTCCGTGTCTTGGCGCCTCTGGTGCTCCTTCTGCTGTGGCTGATGCGCGTCTGGGGCAGCCCCCATTCCCTGAGGATCGGTGAGTGCCCGAGCTGGCTTTTTGGCCTCTCCCGAGGGGTTCCTGGAGGGGGGAATCCTCCCTGCCTCGGTGGGGTGTCCCCGATGGGGTGGGGCTGACACCCCGAGCCAAAGGTTCCCTTCTTCCTCTTGGAAATGAAACGGGATTGGTGGCGAGTTTGCACACCGAGCTCCTCCTGCTTTTTGGGAATGTTGTGTCTGTGGTTTGTCAATGGAATGGGATTTATGGCAAATTTACACACTGAGCTCCTCCTGCTTTTTGGGAATGTTGTGTCTGTAGTTTTCCATTGGAATGGGATTTATGGCGAATTTACACACAGAGCTCCTCCTGCTTTTTGGAAAGGTTGTGTCTGTGGTTTGTCAATGAAATGGGATTTATGGTGAGTGGACACACCGGCTGAAGTTCTATGCATTTTGGGTGTGTTCTGTCTTTAGTGTGTAAATGTAATGCAGTTTATGGTGAGTTGACAAGGTTGCTGAACTTCCTCCATGCATTTTGGGAATGTTCTCCTTTCTCTTGTCAATGAAATGGGATTTATGGGGAGTGGACACACCGGCTGAAGTTCTATGCATTTTGGGTGTGTTCTGTCTTTAGTGTGTAAATGTAATGCAGTTTATGGTGAGTTGACAAGGTTGCTGAACTTCCTCCATGCATTTTGGGATTGTTGTCTCTTCCTCTTGTAAATGCAACACAGTTTATGCTGAGTTTGTAAAGTTGCAGAGCTCCTCTGCAACTTTTGGGAAAGTTCTGTCTTTAGTTTGTAAATGAAACATGAATTATGGTGAATTGACACTGAGCTCGTCCTGCATTTTGGAAAGGATCCCTCCTTCCTCTTGTAAATGAAGGGCAGTTTATGGTGAGTTTACACACTGGTGAGCTCCTCCCTGCGTTTTGGGAGTGTTCTCTCTTTCCTCTTGTAAATGTAATGCAGTTTATGGTGAGTTGACAAAGTTGCTGAAGTTCCTCCATGCATTGTGGGAGCGTTGTCTCTTCATCTTGTAAATGTAATGCAGTTTATGGTGAGTTTGCACACCGAGCTCCTCCTGCATTTTGGGGATGTTCTCCTTCCTCTTGTAAATGAAGGGCAGTTTATGGTGAGTGGACACACTGGCTGAAGTTCCTCCCTGCTTTTTGGGAAGGTTCTCTCTTACCTCCTGTAAATGAAATGCCGTTCATGGTGAATTTCCATGGTTGTGTTGGTTTTCGTGGTGTTGGTGTTGCTCTTCCCGTGTAAATTCAAAGCCACTCCTCAAAGAGCCACTGAGGAACCAAACTCGCCCTGTGCCACGTCCTACCCCCTCTCCTGAGCTCCATAAAATGCAATATTTCTCTGTCATACATTTATCAGTGAGCAAGGGGTGCCTGAGCCCAGCCTGCCCCCAGTTCAGGGCTGCCACAAGAACTGGGATAACCCCAAAACTCCCATTTGCAAGGAAGCCCCATGAATTCAGGCTCCTTTGGGCTGCGTTCAGGAAGAGGCACCATCATTTTTCCTGGCTGCCTGAGCGGATTAGGGAACAGAAACACATCCAGAAACCCGATCATGAAACTCACCTCCCAGCACCGACACTTTGCTGTGTTGTTTAGAAAGGAAGCCGCCTCCCCTGGCTGCTCCCCCTGCAGCCACCAGCTGCCTTCGTTAACCATTTGTCGCAGAGAACCCATTCCTGTCCCCTGTTCCAAACTTTCCCAAGTGAAATTACCTCTCCCCTCTGCTGGTGGAGCAGGAAGCAGCTCAGGAGATACGGGAGGAAGGGAGGATGTGAGCTGCCAGGAGCCTGGCAAGGTGTTTGGTATCCCCGGCATTCCCGATCCATGCGGAGCGCTTCCCGTGCGCTCCCAGCTCCGCTTCCCGCGTTCCTTGTGGATGGGCACATCCTCCTCTTGAGCCAGCAGGCAGGGATGGGGGTGGAGGGTGAAAATCCTTCATTTTGCTTCGTCTCCCATCTTTTTGGGGAGTGCTGAGGGGTTTGGGGAGTGCGGAAGGAAAGGGGAGCTCCTCCCACAGCGCAGAGGTGCAAACCTGGGCTCTGTTTGTTTCCCACCTCCCCAGAGCGAAAGGTGAAGCTGTTTGAGACCTGGAAGCTGGGATTTTAGGTTTTTAAGGGCTGGTAACTCAAATCTGTGCTGCAGCTTCCAGGTGGGAATGGCAGCTGCCTTCCAGCTTGGCTTGGCTGGGGGGGTTTGATGAGTGTTGTTTCTTCGAGCCACAGTTTCATTTTTATGGCGTCTCCTCGACGAAAAAAGTTAATAAAAATAAAGTGCAGAATAAAAAGAGGGGGGAAAAGTATTACCAGCAGCCCTGAAATCATTCCCAAATGCATGCTTTTGGCAAGGCAGGGAGATATGGTATCTAGCAACATAAATCAAGGCTCTGCACAGGGAAGGAAAAAGAGACCAGCAAGAACATTTAAATATTCCAAGAAAACACAAGCTAACGTTTAGAACAATCCTGAAAACCATCTGATTACGGGCTGCTGGAATGCCCAGGGATGTGATCAGTAATGGGAGGTGAGCTGGGCAGTGCCAGGGTGGGTTCTTCACCGGGAAAAGGAGATTATTGCCTGCAGCTCTTGGCTTCAGGCAGAAGGAACCACGGCGGTGCTGAGTCAGGGGCACTTGGCTCGTGAACCGAGCCCTGAACTTCCCTCCTGCTGCTGCTTTTTTGGGGTTTCGGGTGGATATTGGCCTTGGCAGCCCTCAGTGGAGCTGGGAGGCAGCAGATTGCCTCATCTCTGAGCACACAGTGAATTTCTGCTGGTCTGGACAGGACCCACAGCCAGTGTTGCATTGCAGTGAGCTTGGGAGGCGTCATCTGTGCAAGAAATGGAGCAGAATGGGGGCTCCAGGGTGACCTTCCCTGCAGCCTGCAGCCTCCTGAATGCTGCTCTCTGTCAGTGTGAAGCCATTCCCTGTGTCCTGTCACTCCAAACCCTCGTAGAAAGTCTCTCTCCATCTTTCCTGCAGCTCCTAGAAGGCCACAGTGAGGTCACCCCAAAGCCACTCCTCTCCAGGCTGAACAATCCCAATTCTCTCAGCTTTTTATGTCAAGAAGATGTTCTTGGGGATATCCCAGAGCTGGAAACCCCCAGGCATTTATCTGTGTGTGCTGAAGGGGGTGGCAGGAGGCAGGCTGGAGCTTTTTCTGCCTCGCTGGGGTTGTGTGGTGCCCCTTTATTCCCTCCCCGTGCCCCTGTCACAGCCACGGGCAGCACAGCATCGTTCGTACAGCCCCAAATCCCCGTGTAGTGGCCCTGCTGGGGTGTTTGTGATGTACTCAACCACTTTGGCGGTGAGAAAAGGCCCCAGAGGTGCCCTGTTGGACACAGTTTGTCCATAGGTGTGTCTGAGCTGGAGGGCTGAGGCGAGGGAGAAACGAGCATTTAAAACCTGAGTTAAAAACGAGCGCTGAGAGCAGCGGGGCTGGGGAGGGTTTGGTTCAGCTCCCCCAGCACACACAGAATTCTCCTGCAGGCGCTGCAGGGAAGATCCCCCAAGGTAGCATCAGCAATTTAAAGGTTGCTGCTGGCTCTGATGATGAAGGTGCAGCCAGCCCCCCTCCCTGGGTGCTGGGGAAGGAGGATGCTGATGTCAGCAGGTACCAGATTCTCCCTGCCAGGTGTGAGGCTGAGATGAGGGGGGGAATCCAGCTGTGCCTTTCACTGCAGGCAGGCAGAGAGTGGCTTTGTGGCTCTGTGGCAGCTTCTGTGCCATCTCCAGCTCCACATCTCCTGCTTGCAGCTGGCTCACACAGCTTGAAGCTCCTCTTCTCCCTCCTGCTGGGGACATTTAACACACACAAAGCACAGACTCCTTTCCTGGTGTAGCTCTGCCTTAGCCAAGCCCTTTGTGGATGGTGCTGATGGATTTGGAATAAAGTGGCCGTGGATTTGCTGTTCCCCAGCAGAGGAATGGCCTTACTCTGGCTTCGAACCTGGCCCGGCTCAGCTCAGAGCACAGGAACCATCTGCAGGGCTCACGTGGGGGTGCTGTTGCTGGAAAACCTTTCCCTCTCCATTAGGATGAATATTTAATCCCAGCGTGGCCCAGGGAGTGGGGTGGGAGGAGGGTGTAGTTATTGGGATACAATATTAACATTTCCCCCAATATTAAAAACAGCCAGTTAAGTTTATTAAAGCGAAGTAGGTTCTTAGTTATTTATCATTTGTTGCTGGAGAGTGGTGAGAGGTAGAGAAAAATACAATATTCATTTGCTATCTGCCCTTTTAATTTGGTTCTGATTATTGCTCTAGGAGAGTGATGTCTTATTTATGGGTTAGGAGTTATGTGCATAAATATTTTTTTTTAATAAAAATCACCTGTACAGATGCCAGGCCCTTCAGCAAAGCCTCGTTAAACTTACACTGAATCACAAGTGGCTGGGGTTGGAAGGACCTCACAGATCTCCCAGTTCCAGCCCCCTGCCATGAGCAGGGACATCTTCCACTCGATCTGGTTGCTCCAAGCCCCATCCAACCCGGCCTTGGACATTTCTAGGGATCGAGGGGCAGCCACAGCTTCTCTGGGCACATTTTATCCTTGGATTCTTTGCAGTTTTCCCCAGGTATCCCTGTGTTCCAGCCCTGGGAAGAGTGGGTGCCACTGCCCTGTCTCCTTTACCCGTCCCTGTCCTGATCTCGTTAAGGCGACTCAGCCACGGAGGCTACTCAAGGATGAAATGAGCTTTTTTCAGGAAAAGGCAACTGGAACTGTTCAAAGAGGGGCTGGAGACTGGTGCAGTCATTTATCCACCCTGTTCTTCTCTGGAATGATCTGGTGAGAGGTGTTTCCTTGGAAGCTTTTCGGTGCAGGACACCAGGGCAGGGTGTTGAGGCTCAGCTGAGGTCGGCAGTGGGTGCCGGGCGGTCTCCACGTGCAGGCGGGAGCTTTGCATGCCATTCCCACTAAACCTGGGGATGCAGCTTTTCCTGGGGCTGAGCCCCTCAGTCTGCAGAGCCAGGAGCTCCTTAGCACCAGGGAAGTGTGAGGGAAAACTGCGGGAGGAGCGCGAGCGCTTCCGAGCGGGAACCGGGACGAGCCACGAGCGGGTTCTCCAGGGGTGTGGAAATCCCGAGGGATGCAGAAATCCTGCACCCCTGCTTCGTTTGGCTTTGGTTTCCAGCTGTGAGAGGGGCCTGTTTGGCAGATTGACAGTGGCTACCAAAGAGGGAGAGGGGGATTGGTGGCTTCCTCCACCGCAGAGGTTTTTACGCGGGTTTTGTGCGATCCAAGGTTGGATGCGTTGGGCTTAAAAATCAACTGAGCCTCGTCCTGCAGGGAAACTCCACAGGAAAAAGAGGGGCTTGGTGCAGAGTAGGAAAACTGTGGAAAAAAAGAGGGGTTTGGTGCAGAATAGGAAAACTGTGGAAAAAAGAGGGGTTTGGTGCAGAACAGGGAAACTCCACAGGAAAAAGAGGGGCTTGGTGCAGAATAGGGAAACTCCATGGGAAAAAGAGGGGTTTGGTGCAGAATAGGAAAACTGTGGAAAAAAGAGGAGCTTGGTGCAGAATAGGAAAACTCTGGAAAAAAGAGGGGTTTGGTGCAGAATAGGGAAGCTTCATGGGAAAATGAGGGGTTTGGTGCAGAATAGGGAAGCTTCATGGGAAAAAAAGGGGTTTGGTGCAGAATAGGGAAGCTTCATGGGAAAATGAGGGGTTTGGTGCAGAGTTGGATGAGCTGCCCTACAAGGGGATCAGGCACATCCCCTGCCCAGCAGAGCAGTGCCCTTTGCCTGGCGTGGGAGGGCTCTGCCTCTCTCCAGGCTGCAGCTTTGCCATATAAAACATAATGAGCTCCCCGTCTCCAGCGGAGGAATCCGGCGCTAGAATAATGTGAATAATAAATAATAAGCAGATTTATATTTTAGATCAGTGCCACAGGGCACGGAGCGAGGAGGGACGGGGAGGCAGCCAGACAGATCATCTCCTTCCATCTCTTGCACCTCTGTGGAGGAGTTATTTTTCCTGATCTGTTCCTATTCATTAATGTCCGAGAGGCAGGTTACATTATCCACCCCAGGAGGCCTTTAAGCTTTGTTTTGATTCATTATACATCCACATACATATTATATAGATATAGATCTCTCTGTGCCGAGCAGCTGCACGGGGAAAGCTGCTGGTAGTTATGGAAAAGAGCCACGTTACTTAAGCAGCAAATCAACGTTCTATTTCTTCACTCTCTTGTTTATTGAAAGCCATTTAGCCACCAGCACGGGGGGAAGCTGCAGTGCCCCTGGGCACAGCAGCAGCTGCTGCCCTGGCCTGTGTGGCTTTGTGGCTTTGGAAGGTGACTGGGTTGGAAGCAGTGCTAATCCAGCAGGAAAAGGGGAATTAAAGGACAGGAGAGGGGTTGGTCAGTGGAAAGGTCACATTTATCTCCTGCAGGCGCAGTGCTGAGCTGTGGCAGGGTGACAGAGGACAGGCACGGATAGGTGCATGTGCAGAATTTTGTATCAAAGGTCTGGTTTTCTACATTTGTTCCTGAATATTAAACATTTCTCCCCGAGCCAAGGATCAGGATCTGAGAGTCATGTAACTTGTTTTATATCTAAATACTGCTCCTGCCCCTGGGCAGCACTTTGTGTGTTTAGCTGCTGAGCCACTTTTAATACAGATCTTCTTGCTTCACGCAGAGAAAGCTACAGATAGCAAGAGCTACTCTGCAATTTCTTTCATTATTTTTTCATATATATATATGAATAAAAAAGTCAATTACATGAATGAAAGATCCTTGGTTGCCTGCCTAAACAGCTGCCAAAATGAATTCCAACTTGGAGTCAAATTCAGGCGAAGCTGGAATTTCTGCAGAGAGCTCCAGCGTGGCGTGAGATGGGATTGTGCACCAGGCTGAATTTCGGGATTGCTGCTGCCCAGCCCCTGGCCCCTGGCTGTCCGTGTGGGCAGCGAGGGAGGATGGATTTCACTTCACTGCAGGGCTGGGTTTAATCACCTCCTCAGAGCCCTGCTGGGGCCAGAGCCACCGGCCTGCCAGGCAGCTGCCTTGGCATCCAGAGCACCTGGGAGCTTTGTGCCAGCCTCGGTGATACTTGGAGCTCCAAATGTGTTCCTCCCCACAGACCAATTAACTGGTGTGTAAGGAACCATCTGAAGCGAGCAGGACAATTTTGGGATGGAGATGGGAGTTAAAAATTTTGGATAAGCACACAGGGGAGGCAAATCCCCCTCAGAGGCAGGAGCAGCTCTGGGTGCCTGGCTGAAGAAGGTGTTGCTTGTTTTTAGGGAAATGCAGGTCTGCAGGGGCCGGGATGTGCTTTGCAGGTCCTTTTCAGGCAGTGAGGGGGAGGAGAGCCTTGCAGGGTGTAGGTAGATGCCCAATTTCCTCAAGGTGAGTGGAGACAAAGCCGAATTGGTTACCTGGGAGCTGTTGGAACCTTTCCGGGAAGGGCAGGGAGAGGACAGCAGATGGGAGAAGGGAGACAAAAAGCCACTCCAGCTCCAGCCAGTTGGAGCAGGGCTGAGATCCCCACCCCAGGAGCACAGGAGGGGTTTCTTTGTGCTCCATGCCCTGTGCTCAGGGTTCGTTCCTCCTGCTCTGCCACTCTTGGCACCTTCCCTTGTCCTTGCTCCCTGCATGGGTGGGCTGCAAGCTCAGGAGCTCTCCAGGCTGCTGCGTGCCCAGAGCTGAGCTCAGCGAGGTGTTGAAGCCCTCCTGCCGGGTTTGGGCACTGCAGGGCTGCTGGGCAACCTTCCCAGAAGAGGAGCTTTTGACCTAAGCAGGGCATTTATCTCGAGTGCCCCTCTGCAGCCAATTGCTGCTGGCTCAGAGTCAGACGAGCACGGCCCCTGAGAAGCTGAAATCCCAAATTGCCCTGGCTCGGATCCAGCAGCTCCCACTCTCCATATCCAGGTGTTAGGGATGCACAGCACTTGGAAAAGTCCCAATCCCAGAAGTGGAGAGCAACCTGCTGACAAAGCAGGGGGGGAGTGGTGGCTCCTGCCCTTCCCTGGCTCCCGGCTTTGTGCTCCTCTTTCTCCTCTCCTTCCTCTCAGAGATCCAAGCTGCTGGCTGAGATTGCTGAGGAAGAAGGGAAGGATGGAAGGACCTGACAGAATGAAAACTGCTTTGCTGTGGGATGTGAAGAGCGGGGGAGCACGTGGGAGAGAAGGAGAACACCCAGGGCACAGCCCATGGCAGAAAGGGCTGGGAGCAGGCAGGGGAAACGGGGCTTTTGGGGGGTGTCATAGCCCAGAGCCCTTCTTTGGGGTGTTATTTGGAGAGAGGAGAGGAATGTGGGCAGCCTGAGGAGCAGAAGGTGAAGATCCTGGTTGGAGGAGAGCACAGGGAATGCAGACGTGCCAGCTGGGAGGGAGCTGAGGGCAGCAGGAGCAGCTCAGCCTGGCCTTGCTCTGCCAAATGAGGGCTGTGGATGTCAGGAGGCCACAGGGAGGGACCCCAAGACATCACTGATGAATTCCTCTTGCTCCTCCAGACGCTGTAGGGGCTTGGAGAGACTGAGTGGAACTCTGTGTGAAAGTGATGGCTGAATGTCAGTGCTGCTGTCGGGGCCAATTTGGGAGCTGGAAAGTGCTGAAAGAATTAGGATTGTTAAATGGAAATAAGTCTACTTGGTTGAGATAAAATAGGGTTTAAATGAGTGAAATTATCAGTGGATTACCCTTGTTAGAGCAGTGCCTTATTTAATAAACTGGGTTTTAATCTGCTGTGAGCATTCCTGAAGGGAAAGCTCAGCCTGTGGAGGTGCAGGGATGGGAGGGAGGGGAAGGACCAGCTGTGCCATCCTCCTCTAGAACAGAGCCACAGGAGCAATAACTCGCCCAGGAGTGCTTTGTACTTGCCCAAGGATCTTGCTCACTGCTTTACAAGTGGATTGATCTTTGTCCAAGTTTCTCTTGCTGGCAGAATTGGGCTGGGATCACCTCAGAGTGGGGCTCACCTTGATCCCTCTGGGTCCCTCGTGTCCCCTGGGAGTGCTTTTAGAGCAGGGCCATGCAGTGCTCTGTCCTTTTTGGGGTAAAACGATGCACTCAGAGCTCCCCTGGAGCCGTGGCAAGGAGTTCTGCAAAGGGAGCAGCAGCTTCTCGCTGAGTTTAGGAGGGAAAGAGAGTGCTGGGAGCCTGGAGAGCTGCAGTTTGAGCCAAGGAGAGAGGGCAGTGATTATTAATGGCCACTGGTTGCTGGTTCTGGCTCGGTGCAGGTGTCACCTGTCACCTCCTGTGTGCTCCAGACCCATCTCTCTCTGCTGAAAGCACAACTGCTCCTGGAATTGCCCCTGGAGGGAAGGAGCTGATCCTCTCTCAGCACTTTTGGGGCTCTGCTGGTGGCTGCTGGAGCTCTGAGCCTGGGGGGTGACGGTCCCTGGCCCGGGGGGAGCATCTGGAACAGGGGACCAGAGCACAGGCAGGGATTAAAGCTTGGCTTTCCTTTAGTTGTGCAGCCCTGAGGTTTCAGAACATCTCGTGTTCCTTAGGTACAGAAGTCATGAATTTTCATTCTTTTTTACAGACAGGTTTGAGAGAGAAATCAAATCCTTGGTGGGTTGGGAGGCTCAGGTGGGATGCAGGAATCCAGGATCGAATTCCAGCCTTGTGGGTAGCCAGGCTGTGGGTAACCCAGGTGGATTATGCTCTTATCTGTTCAAAGGAGTCTGTCTCCCGTAAATATTCCATTTTTGGTAGCCCTGCAGTTGTCAGAAGGGCTGATAAAGCTGGCTGCAGGCAGAGCTGAGCCCAGCCTGGACTTTTATCTTTTCCTGGCCTTCTCCAGCAACCTGCTCTCTATAAAAGCCAGAAGTTCTTGCACGTCACGCAGCTGAAATTGTGTTCAGGGGGGAATTTAGAGCTGGAAGGAGGCAAGGAAGGGGCTCTGTGTCCCCACTCTTGCAGGAGGGATTGTTGTGCCCTGGAACTGGTCCTGGTTTCCTGGGTGCCTGAGCTGCAGCCCGAGGCTCATCCCTGTCCTGGGGTGGGATTCTCATCCCACAGGAGCTTAAAACTTGTGTGATCTCCTTGCCAAGCCCAGGGGGCAACGAGGGCTGCAGAGCTGTGGGGGCTGCAGAGCTGGGACGTGGTGCCAGCCTGGCTTTGTCTGAGCATCTCCTCAGCCAGCACAGATCCCTCTGCAGTCCCCAGGAGCCGGCAGGATGGGTGCTTTGGGAGCCCTGTGTGTGTCCCTGGGGCTGTTCAGCATCTGGCATCCTGCTCCTTGATCCAGCTCTGACCCCCACCAGGGCAGGATGTCCCTGATCCCAGCCCCTCCTTCCCCCTGCAGAGAGATTTTCTGTCCATATTCCCATTTCCCCAGCAGCAAGTCCATTCTGCTCTTTGGCACTTCTCAGGACGTTTCGTTGCACATCCCAGCAGAGCTCAGCAGTTGCAGACTTTTAGTGTTTATTGCTATTATTGGTATTTATTATTGTTATTATTAATACCCATTGTATTTCCACCCATTTCAGTGGATGGAATATCCACTGGAATGTCACATGGAATTTTTTGGTGTTCTTGCTTCACTGGAGGCCCTGCTGCAGTGGCAAGAAGAATTTTATCATCTCTGATATTAATGATCACAGAAGAAAAAGCAAAAAAACAGAGGAGCTGGCAAGGAAATACCTTGCAGTGCTCTGGCAAAGCCATAAATACCCCGTGTGACACCCAGCCCAGACACCTCCTGAGCCCCAGCTGAGTTTTTTAGGGCCAGGTGAGGCTGCAGTGGCTTTGCCCAAGCCCCCAGCACGACCAGTCTTTGCCATGGCACGAGGCAGGCCCTGTGGGTGCCCACCTTGGCACGGCTGAGGAGCCAGCAGCGTGGTAGGAGATGGTTCTGAGCTGCCCAAATCAGATTTTGGAGCAGAAATCTCCTTTTCCTCAGCTGTGGTTGAAATCCTGCTCTTCTCTCCTGCATTTAAATCCCATGGAGCATCTCATTAGGAGCAAATGATGCCTCAGGCAAGTGGAGCTGGAGAAAAGTAATCTTTATTAAGCACCCTCCGTGGTCAGAGTTGTTTGATGAGCTCCAGAGTTTTATTTGCAGGCAGCTTGGGCTGTTGTTGGGCAGGGAAAGGCTTGGAGCTGTCTCAATTCCCATCTCCAGGTTGCTGTTTTCTGTTCCTGCCCTGCAAACGCTGCTGCCTGCAAGAGCTGTTGGCACTGAGAGCAAAGTGAGGGGAAGAAGGTGGTAAATCAGGAACGTGAGGGGGGATTCAAGGTGCCTGCAGCTCATCCTGAGTCGGACACAGAGACAGATTTCCCTGGAAAAAAAGGTGTAAAGAACCCCCAGGCTGGTGTGGCTTTTTGCTGGTGAGCCTGAGAGGGGGATGGATTGAAGAGCTCAGGAAAATAAAGCCAGACACGGGGTGGGAGTGAAGGTGTTCCCAGCTCAGGTACCCCTGAGGCTGCTGGAGGCTCTGCTGCTGCACAGGGTGGGATATTCCCAGGCTGAGCTGCAAACCTGGAATCGCTGCTGCCTTTACTCCTCCTCAGAGAATTCCCAGAGCAGCTGGGGCTGCCCCTGGATCCCTGGCAGTGTCCCAGGCCAGGCTGGACATTGGGGCTGGGAGCAGCCTGGGATGGTGGGAGGTGTCCCTGCCCATGGCCGGGGGTGGAATGAGCTGATTTTAAATTCCTTTCCAACCCAAACCATTCAGGGATTTTGTGATTTCCCAGCTGCTGCCCTTTGGAGTGACAAACCACGAGGGATCCGGGCTCTTTGTTGTCCTGGGGCTGTCGGGTTTCGTTGGGAGGAAACGGGCAGAGTTTTCAGGCATTAGCTGGCAGCACGGAGGGTTTTAGAGCAGCAGTTCAAGGCACTGAACAGGCTTTTGGAGGACGTGTCCTCATGCTTGGAGAATCAATTAACCTCGAAAAGATCTGGTGGTTTGGTTAGGAAGAGCACTGGCTCCGAGAATTCCCTCTCCCGCTGCTGAAATTCAGCGTGAAGCACAGGTGGTTTCTTCCAGCACTGGAAGGTGAGGTGAGAACAAAAAAAAAAAACCAAAAAACAAAGGGAATAAAAGAACAGCATAATGCCAGAAGAAATGCAAAAAAAAACCCCTATATATTTATATATATATATAAAAAGAGAGTGTCTGTGTGACTACAGCCCTTCTGAAAAGCAGGCATTTGCTGAAGGTAGCTGTGCACTTTGGTTTTAAATGTCCTGGCTCTGTTTTTGGCTCTTCCCCACTCTCCCCACCTGGAAACCCTCCAGTGTTATCTGTGCTGGAGGAGGCAGCACTGGCTGTGAGCTCTGCCCAGCTGCAACAGGTCCCTGTCTGCCTGCTCGAGGCTTTTGGAGCTTTGTTTTTGAGGGGGGAGAGCAGAGGGATCAGCAGTGGGGAAGGGCATCCTCACCTGCTCTCCTTGCAGGGTCAGGACAACCTGTCAGGGCTCCTGCTTTTCTGGGAGACTCCTGGTGCTGGGAATTTCATCCCTTCCCCGCTGCTTTTATGGATTTCTCTGCCAGGGTGGAATTAGAGCAGCTTCTCCAGGGCTCTGGTGGGGGGAAAATTGCTGCAACCTCGTTGACCTCAAGTTCTCACCCTGGCAGCATCGTCCTTCCCAGTCCCACAAGGGGCTCCAGGAGGGAGGGTTTTGCTTTCAGTGGCAGAAAGTGGAGAGCACGGTGGGATTTAATGCAGGCAGAGTCTCTCACCTCTTTCTCCCTCCTGATTCTCAGCCCTGGCTTTTGAGGCTGAAGCATTTCCAGGAGAAACACCAAACTCTGGCTTCCCCTCCTCAGGAAACCATTCCCTGGGTGCTAAATCAGAGCAGATTCAGTTGAAAAGCTGAGAATGTGGAAATGTACAGCCTTAGCATTGAGTTCAGGTGTTTTTCCAGCCAGGTTTCTCCAGGGGAGAGCAGGTGGGTTTCTTGTGGTGCCGAGAGCAGCAGGGGCTGGGAGCTGTGGTTGTTCCTCAGGGTTCTGGCTGGGTTTTGTGCTGCTTTTTGTGGCTCGCTTCAGATTTCAGCCTCATCTTGCTAATCTGCTTTCTGACCTATAGAAGAAAATAGCTGGTAATTATTTGTTTACTGTGCTCAATTCAGCTGTGCAAGAGCTCCCTTAGAAGAGCCAGGCTGGGTGGTTAGGAGGGGAGGTTTATTTTATTTTGGTTTGGTTTATTTTCCCTGGCACATTCGTTGTCTTTTCCTTTGGAAGGGCTGAATTTCTTGGTGGGGAGGGAGGGGGTTTGCCTTTTTTGTTGTTTTTTTTTGGAGGGTTGAACTCCGTGGCTGCGTTCAATCTGTGAAAGAGCAAAAAATGAAGCAGAGAGGGGTCGTGGTGGGGTGAAAAGTCAATTTTCATGTGCTGTGATGTCAGGGTTTGGGAGATGGGGCTGGCCCGAGGCCATGGAGCACAGCAGTGTCACCCTGAGGGGTTTGAGGGACTGTGAGGCACAGCCTGGGCTGATTTTTCTCCACATTATTCCTGAAATTCGATGTGACCCCACGCTGCACCGCAGCTCCGTGAAAGAGGGAGGGTGCTGAGCATCTCACAGACAACAAAACCTCTCTTCTGGGCTGGGATTATTCAACTAATCTCATGATTACGGTGATAATCCCCTTTGCAGTGATGCCCCTCTCCAAGGAGCTTTTCCCTCGGGGCCTTCCAAGTCCCAAATCCCATTTTCTCCTAATGCTGAAGTGCTCTATATTAAATTAAGGCACTCTCAGCCATCAGAGGTGGAAAAGTCCTGTGGTGTTTGAAGTTTTGGAGTCTCCTGCCTGCCTGACCCTCTTGGGGCTCGTGGTGTAGGGATGGAGGAGAGGGGCTCTGCTGCTGGACAGGAGATGGATTTTGGCATTTTACTCCTTGTTTTTGGAGCAGGATGAGCTTTGGGCAGGGTCACAGCCTGGCCAGCGATGCCCTGGGAGGGGCCCAGGTGATTCCAGGTGGGATTTCCCTGTAGGCACCTCCCAGGCCAGGCAGGGGAGAGCAGCTCCCCTCCCCTCTCCCTCTGCCAGGTGGCTCGGCAACAAATAAACATTTTGCTCACAACTCATTGGAGGTGGCATCTCACCAGATGTGCTCTCACTTGGTGCGGCAGGAGATTTATTTGGTTGTCCATTTATAGCTTATTATTTCCCGCTGTCTCCCCCCTCCCCAGCCTAATAGCAGTTTGCTATCCACCAGGGTATACATTTTCTTCTGATTAAGTGCCGCTTAGCCGTTGGCTGCTTGCTCATTTTACTTTTATAGACACATTTACAGAGGCACACGCGCCCAGGAGCAAGGGTAAGGAGAATGGAGACTCGCAACAGCTTGATTAGATTGGATTTTAATAAAGTTTCCGGCTAAGCTGCAGCACAAATTCTTCCTCACTGGCTGTGAGGATGATCTCCAGAGGTCCCCCTCGACCCTGATTATTCCGTGGTGCTGGAGAAGGGGTCGCACAGCCCCTCACCTGTGCAGTGGGAGAGGATTCCTGTGGAATCCTTGACCAGCAGGGCTGTCTGAGCTCTGAACACCTCCGGGCTCATCTCTCCGGGGCGAGGAGAGATTTTCTTTTTTTTTTTTTTTTCCCTCACATGTCTTTCTGCGGCTGCTAATTAGTTGCAGATGATGAGATAATTTATAAAAATTAGGAGCGATTTTCCCTCATTGTGCTAATATCGCCTGGCAATAAAACTGCTCTTTTAAGAGGGTGACTTTTCCCTAATGCAGGGATCAAGGCTAAAAATACATCCCCGCGTGTGTCGGCGGGGAAGGGGGAGCGTGTTCCATCACCCCAGGTTCATCAGAACCGCCAGAACGAGCTCAAATCAGAATGCAAATCCCAGCCTCGCTGGTTGGGAAGGAGATTTTGGATGGGGTCACCTTGGTGGCGGGGCAGGAGGGGAAAGCAAAAGGCAGCTGCTGTGGCTGGAGGCCCCGGCGTGCAGCAGGCAGCGCGTGTGGTGGGGCAGGGATCCAGCCCAGGGAAGGTCTCTGCCCCCTCTCCCCCTTCCCCAGCAGGGACAGGGACTCGGTGCCAGCTCCTCGTGTCACCAGCAGCTCGCAGGGAGAGTGCCAAGAGCGGTGTTTGGTCTCCTGGGTGCGGGAGCCAAGGGAAGGAGCACAGCAGGGCTCAGCTCCCAGCTCTGCCCCTCCACGGGCTGCCCTGGCACTGGGACACGTTCCCTGCTGAGCTGGGGTTTGTTCCCCGTGCCCTTTGGGGGTCTGGAAGGTGCTGTTTGCCCCTTTAGCTGGCGTGGGACTGAGCTGAGCCCTGCGTGTGCATCCTCGGTCCGGAGGGACCTGTGGAACAGGGGGGCTGCCGTGGCAGCTGTTTGGGAAAAGGCTTTCATTAGGCTGAAGAATGAATTTTCCATGAACTCAGGCGGCCTCCAGCACTCCCTCAGGCTCCCAATGATTCTGTCACGGCGTTAATCCCTCAGGTGAGCGGCGGCATTTTGATACCAGCAAACAAATGATGTTTTCTGCACAGATAACCCAATCCAGAGTCGGGGGTGGGAGCACAGAACAATTCCTCAGCTCCTGGTGGGCCCTGCAGGTCCCAGGCAGGGCTGGGTTCAGCCCTGGTGGGCAGCTCCCTGTATCCCACGGCATTCCAGGGAATGTGTGTCTGCCTGGGACGCCTGGCTGGGTTCATGGTGGTGCTCAGGATGCTGCAGCAGCACCCTCAGAGCCCCTTGCTGTGTGGAATTAGGTATTTTGAGAGGCAGTGCCTGTCCTGGAGGGTTTCCAGGATGGCAAATCCAGGGCAGAAGGGAGGTGGGGAGGATCAGCTGGTTTTGTGCAACAAGTGATTGATAACGTTGAGCTCGAAGGATGTGGTGGGTCCGGAAGGTTTCCACAGATTTAAGGGGAAAGTGGCCAAGCACAGGGGAGAGAAAAGCACTTAGGAGTTATTAAGTGTATAAACAACATCAGTTTCAGAAGTTTCTGAACCTGAGAGCAGCCCAGGGCTGGGAGGCTATTAGCAGGAATTATGGGATGGACTTTTGCTTTGACAGTAACATTTGTTCTCGCGATCCAGATACGAGGCAGAGGCACAGAGAAAATGGGAGGAATTGCCTGTAGCAGGCTCTCAAATTAGCACCTCTATCTCCTGAGCCCCAGCCTGGTGCAGTGTCCATCAAGGCTGGCAAGTGTGGAAATCTGCCTGGGCTGTTAGCAACAAACAGAGGGGAATTGTGGCAGCAGAGGGCTGAACCAGGTAGGGAAAGGCTGGGAGCAGCACCTGGGAGCTGGAAAATTCACCTCGGGCTCATGGCCTGGTTTAGTGGGAGCAGAGTGAATGTAAACCTGTAAAAGGTTTGGGTTTTTAGCACGGGAACGAAGCATTCAGCTCCCATTGCTGTAGCTGCACCTTCATTTCTGCTTTTTAATGCCCTCCCTAAATATCTGCTTTGTCTCTAAATGATTCTGTCCTGCACTTTATGGTGGGATTATCTTGCTCTCCCCATCTCTCCTACCTCAGATTTAGTTTTTAGGAAGGGCAGGCTGTGTTCATTCAACCTCTCTGGAGATGTTGATACACAATTCTTTACAGCATTTTATTGGTCTCCATTGGATCCCTTCTAATTTAAACACCTTTACAGTTTTTGGGTGCTTTATCCCTGTCAGACCCAGGAGCACAACCTCGCTGAGACCCCATCAGGGAGGACCCATATCCTGGGTTAATTTTTATCCATATGTGCCTTTGAATCTCCCCATCCCGAGTCCTCTCTTGATTCTGATTCTCATCCATTTTTTTCTTCAGTTTTCTTCATTTTTTTCTCCTTTTTTTTTTTGAACTCAAAGCCTCCTGATGGTGTAGGCAAAAGCTGCTCAGGCTGTGCTCTTGTCCAGCATGAGTGAGGAAAGCTGGAGTGGGGTGTGGACATGAGGCAGAGCTGGGACAAGGGCATGAAAACTCCCATGAAAATTAGGGAATTTGAGCTGGAATTTGGACCAGCTGGACTTGTCTCCCTGCATCCTTTAAATCCCTTCCAATCAGCCCGTTCTTCCGTGATGAAGAAGCTTATCAGTCATTTATCTGCTTAGATATGTAATATCTGTTTATCTAGACAGCATAATAAATAATCCTGACTTAGATCCATCCATCCATCCAAATGTTGGCAAAGTTGTGGCAAAATCTGATCCTCTGATGCAGGGAACCCCTCTGCTTTTACTGCATTGTCCTCTGCCTTCACTCCTTGTTCTCATGTTCCTTATGTTGCAGATCAATTTGGGATATTTTCTAGGCTCCTTGTGACCACAAATATTTGATCATTATCGAGAATCAAATTACAACATTAATTAGGTTTGGGTTTTTTTTTTTTTTTTGCAACTGGAAACAAATGTTAACTGGCAAAGACAAAAATGCATCTTCACTGTGTTTGAATTCCTTTAATTGTCAGAGGAATTGGAGTGGGATGGGATGGGATGGAATGGAATGGAATAGGATGGAATAGAGTGGAATAGGATGGAATGGAATGGAATAAAATGGAATTCCAGCTGGTCCAGAGGCTGCAGGGGGGTTTGGAAACCTCCTGTGCATCTGGGAGTGTGTGACTGGTGTTGTGATGGCAGCGAGGGATGGGAAAGGTGGAGCAGGGAGAGGATGAGGAGGGAACCCCTCATAATGAGGGAACCTCTCATTAGCAGGTGCTGCTTGCTCTTTAGAAGGGAAAACCCAACCCCCCCGGGCCCCCAGGCCCTGCAGGTCCATACAATGAACACTCACTAATGGCTGAACCAGAGACTCGACAACTTCATTACACTGGTGAAAATCAATGGCTGTTCCCCAGCCCTGCCGATTGACCTGAGCTGCAGGACACCAGCTGGGCTGGGAGCTGCCAGAGGTTTGCTGAATAAGTCTGGAGCCCATTAAAAGACACTCTGAACACTCTCTTGGGTGGGGCAGACCTTGCTCTGACCCCCCATCCGTGCGTTCCCAGCCCCACAGCCAGGTGAGCTGCTGGCAGTGCTGTCCTGGGGCAGAGCAGGAAGGTCAGCTCCTGATGCCAAAGTCCTCCTTACTGGAGGGCTGCTGAGATGATTTTGTAGCTTCTGGACTGCTGCTGGGAGGCCTGGATGTAAATGACAACGCAGCTAATAAGGTCTAATTGGCTATTAGAGGAGGAAGCGGCCCCGGAGATGCTGAGGGCCAATTAACCCTGGGAGGCTGTCGGTGCTGCTGGGCAGTGATGTGTGAGAGCAAACAGAGAGCCCAGGGGCACTGGGGGGCCTTACCCAAATGCTCTGGACATGGTCAGGGTGGGTCAGTGCTCACTGGCAGTGTCCTGCACCTGCCTTTGCAGTTGGAGAGGATTTGGTGGCTGAGCAGGGTGGGCACAGCCCTGCAGACCCCCCAAGGGCAGCAAAGGGGCCCTGGTGAGGTGGGACTTCTCTGGAGGCTGATTTTTTTAAACTCTGCTCAGCTCTGAGGGACTAAAAGCTAAGTCAGGTGAGGTGGATCCGTAGGGAAGGCACTTTCCTTGGAGATGAGTGCCAGTGCAAAAACAGGTACCAACCCCGAGGCTGGGGACCAGGGGAAGGCAGGGAATGCCTTGGAATGCTGAGCTGGATTCTTGAGGAAGCCGATCCAAAGGCTGTGGAAGGCACCAGGGGCTGTGGGAGGCTCAGTCAATCATCCTGCCTCAAACACTCTGTGAGATCAGGGCCGTGGGGAGCCCGGGGTTTTGACACAGGCTTGTTGCTAATTTGAATCAACAAATTGTGTCTAATGGCTTTGTCTTCTCATTGATGCCAGTGCCTTCTTGACGAGGGAAAATGGAGATGTTCAGTGTTGCAGAGCAAGCTACCTGCTTCCAGAGTGTGTTTTTCTGCTAGGAGTGGGCAGGCAGGAAATGGGATTGGGTGGATTTGATGAGGAATTGGGACTTGGGAATCTCAGCATAACATGGGCCATGGCTCAGGCTTTGGATTCTGTTAATTACACGAGGGTGGCTTCGTGTGCTGCTGCTGTGATGATGATCTTTCTCTTGTTCCTCTTCCTCCAGTTGATTTTATTCTAATGTCTGCACTTTTTATTTCATGATTTCTAATTTCTGCACCTTTGCTGCTCTGAACTCCGGCCTTTCTGAAATCTGAGGATTTCAATCCAAGCAGGAGATGAGCTCAGAGATGAGGCTCAGGTTGATATATTTTGTCTTCTGCTGGGCTTTTTGCAGAGCAGAGAGAAGGGAACTGTGCCTGCAGGGTCTGTCCCTCCCTCCCATGACCCATCCCAGTGGATGAAATGAGGCTGATACACCGAGAGCAGCCCAGTGCTCCCTGTGGTTTCCTGTGGAAAGCAGGATGCAGTTCCTGTCCTTTTGGTGATCCCGAGGATGTTTCTCTGATGTTGGTGCAGACAGGCTGATCTGCTCCCTCCAGCCTGGCTGAACCATCCTTTAGTTTGCCTGGGCCACGAGACTCCTGTGGGTTGTGGACTTGCTGGTTTGGAGTTGTGGTTTGGAGGTGAAGTGGCCTGAGCTGGAGTTCCATTGAGCAGAGCCAGGAGTGGGCTGGGACCCCCTGCCTTGGGCTGTGGGGAGCAGGAGAGGGGCCTCAGAGGCTCCTTTTTCTCCTGACTCAGCTCCAAAAAAGACAAAAACTCCTTTTAGCCACGCAGCCGGGAGCGCTTTGCTGAAATAATTTCTGTTACCTTTTATCTGCCTCAAAGGGACACTTAAAACAAAAAAAAAAAATCCTCCTGCCCATAGCAGGTAACCTGATGAGCCTAATTTGGTGGTATGAAAACACAACCACTCGGAGGCTCCCAATCCATGTTCTGGCTAATTAGATCCACTTCCCCTGGCAGCTCCTGCCCGCTGTGCAGCTGTGCGCTGTGCGCTGTGCTCCAACACCCCAGCACGAGCAGGAGAGTGGTGCACCTTGGTGCAAGTGCATTTTGGCTGCTGGGTTTTGGGGGGTAGCAGTTGATGGTGGTCGCTGGCAAGCCAAGGAAAGAGGTTGTGATGTCCCCAGCAGGCTCGGGGGTTCCACCGCAGCCTGCTGGCCCCTTTGGGCTCGTGGGGTTGGTTATTTTGGTGAGCTGGGCTTGCAGGCAGCTCTGGGGGGAGGAAGGAGGATGTTCTCCAAGGGGCCTGTGGCTGGGGAGGGTGTGAGGGGCACATCTCTGGGGCTCGTGCCCGGGCAGCTCCGGGTCACTGCCGCTTCCCATCAGGAATGATGGTGGGATCCCATCTTCCAGCCCTGGAAGGGTGTCCAAGACTGTGCAGCCACTGCCTCAAACTTGAAATTACAGCATCTGGAATGGACTGAAAGTTCCATCTGCAGCAAGGGAATGGCCTGAGCAGTTTGTGTGTGCCTGGGCTGAGCGAGAGCTGGCCATGGACCAGCTACAGCTCACAGGTCTGGGCATCTCAGCAACACTCCCATGCCCAGGGCTGGCGTTTTGGTGCCTTTTCCATAAAAATCGGTGTTATTTGTAGAGAAAGGTGGGCCAGTTTATCGTAGGAGTTGGCAGAACTGCAGTTTTCCCTCCAGCACGGAAAACACTGGCCGTGGTTCAGTGCTGGAGGAGCTCAGAGCACTGAGGGAACTTTTCCTGCCCTCCAAGAGATTGTTTTGTGTCCACTTAGGGCTGTCCTGTCTGCACACCCCTCCCAGCACCAACAGCACCAGCGGGGAAGCAGCACAGAAATTCAGCAGGGTCTGACTGAGGTTTCCACCCAGGTAGAAAATAAATTGGCTGCTGCTGCTGCTCTTCTCTTTGCTAAATTGGCAGTGCCTGGAATGGGGCCAGCTCTGTTCCCTTCTCTGGGAGACACCCACTGCTTCTCCAGGGAAATCTCAGAGGGCACCTGGGGGAGCAGGACTGGCATGTGGGTTTAGCAGAGGTTAATTGCATCCGGCCGCCGCGCTGCCCAAAGCGCGAATTTTGGGATGAAAAACGGCCGCAAAAGCGAATCCCTGGTGCTGCAGGGACCTGGAGTCTGCAGGAGCCTGCAGTCCAAGCCTGCCCTGGACTCGCTGCCACCCTGCCTGCCCCTGTGTGCGTGCCAGGGTGAGGGGTGTGGGCAGCAGCTAAAGAGCAGCCTCATCACAGGCACGGATCCCGCAGCGCTCCTGCGGGTGAGCATCCAGCGCTGATGGGGCCCAGAGTGTCCCTGCTGAATGTCCCTGCTGAATGTCCCTGCTGAATGTCACCACTCCTGCCTCTGATGGCCCAGCACACGCTGCAAATCCCGCCTCAAACGCAGCCTGATGTGCTCAGAAGCTGCACGAGTCTCTTAAAGAAAATGAGCTCTTAGCAGGAAGCCTCACGCCAAACAGAAGGTTCTTTATTGACCCTGGGATGCTGCTGTCGGAAGGGAACTGCAGGTTCCTGGGCAGTAAAACGTGGCAGGCTGGTCTGGATGGGTTCTTTTTTTTTTTTTTTTTTCCTCCAGACAGTTAAGAAACCAATAAAGTTAAATTGGTAGGACTGTCTAATGTGATTACAGCAAGATGGGGATAAATGTGGTTCCATCAGAGCTTGTTTTGAGACGGGAGGCTGTCATTTGGTGATGGAGAACTGCGATGACAGCGACTGCTGGTGTTCCAAGGGCTTTTTTCTAAGAATGACCCGCTCTGTCTTTTTGACATCAGACATATGTTTGCATCAGGAGAGCACTGGTTTGTGTTCTGGTGCAGCTCCACTTTTAGTCCCAAGTGTTCCATCAAAAAATTTATGAGGGAAGGGAAAAAAAAAAACTGGGATGGAAGTGCTTGGATGTGGAAAGGCACCAGGGAGAGCCTGTGAATTCCAGCAGGGGAAGGATGAGCTGTGTAGGGCCATGAGGGGCTCAAGGAGAGCCCAGCAGTGAAGGTGGCTTCTGGCTACAGGCTCGTGCCCTCAGAGCATCCCAAACCACATCCTGTCAATGGTGAATTCTGGTGGCAGCTCCTGAGCTGGTGGCCTGTGCAGGACAAAGCTGATGTTTCTGTCTTTGAGGCTTCAGGTGGGTCCTGTCCTCGGGGAACCCCAGTCCTTGACCACCCTGGAACCAGGATTCTGAGTTTCCTCTCCTTGCTGTCAGCACTTGATAAGAGATCCAGAACTGGCTCCTTGTCTCTTCCGAGGAGAAGGCTCAGAGCTGACTCTCAGCTCCCATCTGGTTTCTTTGCCTCCTGGCTCTGATCTCAGTGTTGGTTGTTAAATGTTTCCCAGGGACTTCCCACTGCCCCTGGGATGTTAATTAAAAGATTTCCAGCCTTAAAAAAAAAAAAAAGAAGAGGAATTCAAAATAAATCCCTCTGCACTGTTGGTATTCTGCAAGGAGCTACAACATGGATTGGTGGTTGTGCTGGAATCTCCTGGATGGATCCATGCATGGATTGATTTTTCCTGGTGGTCAGAAAGAGAGAGAAATGCAGTGTCTGATCCTCGGCCAGGAGGTGGAATCTGGGAGGGAAATGCAGTGTCTGATGTCCCCCTTGGCCAGGAGGTGGAATCTGGAATCTCGTGGATAGAAAAGCACCAGGAAGGACACGAGAGGAAAGACATGGCCCAGATCTTACTAAAGCAAAGAGGATGTACCATCAAATGAGTAACACTGATGGAAAATGTAGGATCTGACTGATGTTGTAGCCACAGGAAGTGTTTGGAGGACAAGCATTCCTGGTGTTTAAAGATTTAGAGTGAGCTTTCAGCAAATAAAGGAGGAATTGGCCCTGAAGTGCAGGGCTGAGATTTGGCAGCCAGGATGGAAAAAGGAGAGTGTGTTTGTGTGTGGGGAGGGGGGGTTGTTTCAGGTACTTCAAGGAAAGGAAATAATTTTTCAAACTGCATTTCACTTCCTTGAGTACCAGCAAGAAGGGCCAGACTGAAAAATGCCTATTCCATAGTGCAAACACCACCTCAGTGAGGCTGCCTGTGGAGCTGAAGGGAAAATTCCACATCCCTGTGGGTGTGGAGGAGAATATCAGCCCCACAGGAGCTCGTTTGGTGTGAGGTGTGAGGCTGCTTTTGTGCCGTTTCCGTGGAGTTCCTTCGTCTGTGTGTGGTGGCAGCCACAGCAGCTCTTCCAAGCAGTGGATGCTGCTTCCCTGGGATTATTTCATTTCCTTCATGGATGCTGGGCAGCCAGGGCAAGGTAGAAAAGCCCTTTTGTGATGGGCTGGCTTTGTTCTAGTGTGCAGTCTGGGATTTGAGGCTGTCTGGGAGAGCGTGTTGGTGTAAATTAATGATCCCGTTCCCTCGCTGCCCTCATCCACCTCCGATCTTCCTGCTCCCTTCTCCAGCACTACCTTTTCCATGGGGTTAAATCAAAGTGCACAGCTCTGATGCTTTGAGCCACTTAGTGATTCTCAGGCTGCTCAGGGGCCGGGGGAAATGGGGGGACATCAAACACCAGTTCCTGCCCCGGTTCTTTAAGGGGTTTGTCCATTAGGGTGGGATGGGGGCAGGAGAAGGGGATCGTTAGTGGGAGCAGAGCAAAGCCCAGCCAGGTCCTAATGAGCCACCATGCAGAGCTTTTAGAAAGGTTCTTGTGGCTTCCAGAGTCAGTTTTTTCTCCCTCATTTCTCCCTGAATTCCTCTGGTCAGGATCAAGAGGGGCAGTGTGGGGTTGAGGACAAAGGTCTGGGTGTGGACCCTGAGGTTTGGGTTGCAGAAATTCGTGCTGGGACCAGACTGTGAATGGTTCTCTCTCCTTCCAGTGGTGCTCAAAGCCACTGTGGGGCTGATACCGGGGGCTCAGAGCTGGCAGGACACAGGGGAAGGGCGGGCAGCATTCCCAGAGCCTGTTCCCCTTTCCCCAGGGCAGGAATGTACCACGGGAAGCCTGAGGCGTGGAGCTGAGCTGGGGGCTGCTGGTGCTCTGATTAATGCTGCAGCAGGGCTTGTTCTGCTGGAGAGGAACCTTTCCTCCAGAGACATTAAATATTAATAGCAGCAATAGAGACACAGATAAACAAGAGCGAGTTATAAACTTCATTTTGAGGGCGCCGCCGTTCGCTTTGGCAAACTCCTGTCACAGCCAGCTCAGGAGCACGGGCCAGAGGCTGGGGCTGCATTGAAATATCTGCATCCCCACCTGGAACTCAGAGTTCCTGACTGCTTGCCCAGCAGAAAAAAAGCCTCCCTAGCCACAATCAACCCCCCCGCTGGAAGGTGACAGTGACCTGCCAGCAGTGCCTCTCTCACGGTCAGAGCTTCCCCAGCCGCCGCCATCTGTGCCTCGTGTTTTCTTATTCCACTCCAGTGCATCTGCTCTGTGCAGGGCTTTGTCCTACAAGTTCCTGGAGAGCTGGGAACTCACCTTCAAAAAGCGGTCAGGTGTTTCAGGCAGGTGCTGATGAAGTATCCAGGGTGGATCCGGGTGGGGACAGGGATGCTCTGGTAGGACGAGGCTTTCCCCGCTGTGTGCTTGGAGCTGGGGGTGTTCAGATCTTTCCGTGGAGCATAAATCACTTTATTTATCTCTCTGCAGCATAAATCACTTGATTTATTTATTTGAAAATCCTCATGACCTGTCGTGGTGGGTTACAGATCACACCTGTTAAAACCTGCCACTTGTGGCACAAATACCTGCGGTTTTTGCGATGAGAGGAGTCGGGTATTTTAGGCAGGTGGTGATGAACCATCCAGGGTGGGGACAGGGCTGCTCTGTCTTTCCCTGCTGGGTGTGTTCAGATCCCTCTGCGAAGCCTCTCTGCAGCACAAATCACTCTGTTTATTTATCTGAAAGTCCTCACCACGTGAGAGAATTTGTAATTCACGCCAGTTTGAAACCTGCCACTTCTGGTGCAAATACCTGGGGTTTTTGGGATGACGGGAGCTGTGTGGGCAGGCATCCCATAACTCCAGGAGCTGGGCATGGAGGGAAAATCAGGAACAGCATTAAATACTCCCAGTGCAAACTGGGAATCAGTAACGAGCCTGGTGTTTACTGCCTAAACGGCTTTCAGATGAGAAATGATTGTAAACTCATATTTTAGTAATGCAAAATATTATTGACTGAATTCAAAGTGGGAGCGTTTAGAGCACGTCAAGGCAACTTTTGTGCTGTGATTTATATTGGATTCTCCTTCCCAAGGGGTGGGAATGGGGGAGGCAGCTGCTGGCAGAAGCATTTGGGGGGTTTGTAGGATTTTGGGTGCACTTTGAGCTGCACTGCACCTCGTTATTTAGGGAGGAGCACCGTGATGTGGAAAATATTGGGGGGAAAAAAGAGAATTTTTGGGTCACCCTGCCAGTCTGGAAAACTTCTCTTTGCACAAACAGGTCTAGAAATTGCTTCTGGTTTGGGGATGTGAGGTTGGATGGGAAGTTCCAGCTGAACCATTTGTGCAAACCCACCTGGGCGAGGAAAAGCCCACCAGGTGTCCTGGGGAGCTGCAGTGGGGCAGCACTGTGGAGCTGTGACCAGCAAAAGTAGGGAGGGACAATGAATGTGAAAGGAAACAAACCCCAGCCAGTGGCTGAAGAGGGAAAAGGGCCATAAACCCAGCCCTGCTCTGCCTCCCAAAGGCTTGACCAGAGGGGTTTGAAATCTCCTCTTAATATGCAAGGAAAATCAGGCTGGGAATCTGAAGGTTAAATATTAGGGGGAAAAAGAAAAAAAAAAAAAAAAAAGAAGGAAAATTAGTGAAATAAATCTCGATTTCAAATTTGTTGTCAGGGAATTATATTGGGGGTTTTTTTCAGTGCCATCGGGACAAACACACCTCAGTCACTGGGTTTTAGCCTGGATGTGTTGAGGTGGTGTTTGCTCACATCTTTAGCAGGTGGTGGGAAGAAGATCCAGGAGACTTTTGGGTTCAAGATCTCATCAGTCCTCACCCACAGAGCCCTGTCCTCTGCTCCTGGCAGCTTCCTGCCCATTTCCATGCACCCTCCTGCAGCTCTCGGAGCTCCAATTTAGCCCTGATGAGAAAAGTCAAATGTTTTCCAGAACTGGATGGCACAGGGAGGAAATGGCCCTCATCACTTATATTTATGTTCTCAGTTCACTCCTCCGTGGTCATTGGCCACTGTACAAGGCCCCCATCATCTCTCCTGCTTACAGCACTTTGAGCAGAGTTTGTCTTGACGTGATTTATGGCGGCAGAACTTTCAAGGTAATTATTGAGATTGCTGCAGCAGTTCCTTGAAGGGATTCTGAAGGGTATTTTTGGGTGTTGGTGGGGAAATGAAGGGAAAAGGGGGGCTGCAGGTTTTACCTGACTCATTTTTTTCTCCTTTTTTTGCAATGCTGGTGGAAAAAATGGGAATTCACCTGTGCAGAACATGCACGGAGAGACACACAGCCCCCTCCTCCTGCACTGTGTAAACCTCCCTGTCTTCTCTGGAACGAGACAGCTTAAAAGGGGAGGAAAATTATGGAGCAAGGAGTTTGGCTAATGCTCACTTTCCGTGCAGCAAGACCCACTCCCATAATTCCTGCCAGGATGGCTTTGGGTGGCGTGGCTGGGAGATGGATGGAGCTGTTGGGAGCACCCTGATGGGAGCTGAGCAGCGTGGAGCCGCAGGGAGAGGGCTGTGAATCTCCTGGAAGTGCATTCCAGCCGGGATCCTGCGCAGGGAGCAGATGTTGTGCTGGTTTAACGAGGGGTTTTTATAAACCCAGCTCACCCTGCCCAGGCTCAGGCTGATGCCAGGATGATTTTTGTCTTTTCTTTTATACCCCTGTTAGACCTTTTTACAGTTTCTGTGTTCTTGGTGCTTTTTGCCTCCATTCTGGGACTTGTTTGCCAGGCTGGGACACTGAACATTTGAGAAGCTTCACAGGGAGGGATCAGTGTGCCCAGAGCCCAAGGGCCTCTCCAGAACACATTTTGTAACCTGAGACAGAACCATCCAGGGGAAGGTTCCTTGGGGAGGGGGCTCACTGGAGCCTCTCATTGGGGAATCTTTGATAGATGTGCTAATTAGTGACACCTATAATGTGATCCCAGAGCTTTGGTGGGTGGGCATTGGGGAGCATTCCACCTGGACGTGGTGCACCTGAGGATCCTTAAAACAAATCCCAAGGTAAAATCCCTTTTTCCCTTCTAAGCCTGTTTGACTCTTGATTTTAAGACCAGCAAAAGGCACCAGGTCAGCTTTTAGATTCTCAGATTGCTGCTGTTTGTGGCACGTGGATGGCCCCGTTTGCTGCTCCAGTGTCAAACGTTCACCTGTCCCTGATGGAGAGCTGAGGGTGATTATTATTATTATTATTAATTTCTTTTTGGTCTCTTTAAGCAAGCAATATATATTCCAGACTAAAAGACACTCAGGAAATGAAATTGCTGGCACTGCTGCTGCTCGGAGGGGAAACCATTTCCGTCCCTGCTGATGGAGGAGGGGTCCTGCTCTGGGGTCACAGAAACAGCAGCAGACATCAAAATAAGGGAGAAGGGAAAGCCAAACCAAGCCAGGGAAAGCCTCTGGAGGAGCTTGCAGGTTGGTTGTGGTCAGGTTTTTCTCCATCCCTTGGGGTTTCCATAACATCTGGAGCAGCTGGGGGCAGGATTTGGATCAGGAAAAGTCCCAAGGAAGCTCCCAACCCCCCCCAAAGTCGGTGTGTGTCCCCTGGATTAACTGCAGCCAGGGATAAGCCTCCTCCAAAGCCCTCCAGAGGCTTCTCTAAGCCTGGGTTAAGCTTTCAGGCTCTTAAAGAGGGATATCCCTGCCTCTGCCAGGGTGTGGGAGCTTCAGCTGCCGGAGAAGGGTCAGGGCACGGAGGAACGAGGTGAAATCCCGACTCCCTCGGCCTTTCCAGGTGGAACAGAGGATTTTTTGGCTTTCCCTGCAGACAGAGCTCTGGCAGATCCATGCCAGAGCTGTGCAAATCCCTGGCTGTGCCTCCCGGGGAGGGAGGAATTAGGAACGTCAGGTTAAATGAGCTTTTTTTTGGGAATGAAATCCTAAGAGCCAGCGAGCTCGGGATATTTAAAGGCTGGGATTTGAGTCGTCGTTGCTGTTGGTGGATTCAGTGTGAAATACAAAGAGTGGGGGTGGGAGGGGGCTGTGGAGGGGTGTCAGGGGTGTCTCAGAGGTGACAGGGCCATGAGGGAGCTCTGTGGGAGAGGGGAAAGCTGCAGCTCTGAGCTGCTGGAGATGGGAAAAGCAAGGAAGGGCTTCGAATGAATCCCAGAATCCCTGAGGTAGGAAAAGCCCTCCCAGATCTTCAGGTCCAACCTGTGGCCCATGCCGACCTTGTCACATCCAGTCATTCCCTGGGGATTCCAAACCACCTCCCTGGGCAGCCTCTTCTGATGTTTGACAGCTTTTTCCACGTAGAAATCCCTCCCGATATCCAAACCTGATCCTCCCCTGGTGGAGTTTCCTCTCATCCTGCAGCTGGTTTTGGGTTGATGCTTCCCACCCTCATCTTCTAAAAATTCTCCTTTAGTTCAGCACCCGGCAGTGTCTGACCCACCCACGGCACTGGGAAAATCCCTGTTCCCAAGGGAGAGCCCCGTGTGCCCTCAGGCATCCCCATCCCATCCCGGCCAGTGGCTGGAAAATTCATTTTATCGCTGCAGACCATCAGAGCACAGCGCTGGGGAATGCAAGAGAGCTTTCTGCTTTTCCCTGAAAAGCACGTTAATGTGGCAGCTTTCGATAAAATAAAGGAGCGGGGCTGGAGGTGCGAAAAAGCACAGATAAATATAATTTCTCAGTTACTGCTCCCAGAGATTTTTCGATTTGACTCTTTCCCCTCTGATGTGTGAAATTCGAATCCGAATCCCGTCTTTCTCAGCCCCCTGCCTGCTGACCTCGTCAGAAACACTGAATGCAAGAGGGGGGGAAAAAAGAACAATAAATTGCTTTCTGTACCTGCAGTCAGGAAAACCCTGCCCTTCCCCTCCCAGGCAGACTTCTCCATCTGTTACCTCAACAAGAAAACTTAATTGAGGCGATGTCATGTCAGGAGAGAACGATACCTCCATTTGTACAGAGCCACTTCTGTAACCCGTTTCACTTTGAGCACAACCACGTCGGGCTCCTTGTCTCTCAAGGTTGCTTTTTTTGTTGGTTTTGGTTTTTTTTGTTGTTGGTTTTATTGTTTTTTTTTTTTTTCCCCGCTCGTCTTTTCAGCAATAATCTCCTTTCAAGTTATTTTTCATTCAGGCACAGATATTTCCGAGCTGTCACATTGGGGTTGTGTCGCCGTGCCCGTCCCGTGTGGAACCCGCATAATGAGGGGAAAAAAAAAAAATCTGCTGCGGGACTGGATAAAGGGTGCGAGAACAGAGGGATTGTCCCTCGCTTTTCCCGACAGGGAGGTGACATCGGGAGACTAATGGGAGGTTTTTAACAGTAGTTAGAGACTAAGCGGGCTGTGAGCGCTGCCTCGCTGGCGTTTCAAAGCCGGCTGGGAGCCGCTGATGATGCTCAGAAGTTGTTGCTGAGCCCGTCCCCGATGGCTGGGGCTGAACCCCGGCGGGTTGGAAGCTCCTTTGTAGCCCAGGAAGCAGCGCTGGGTGATTTGGCTGCCTCAGAGCCTCGCGTTCCCTTTTCCAGGCCGGCTCCTGCCTTTAGAAAGAGCTGGAATTTTCAGAGCTGTGACTCTCCCGAAGAGCACATCAGAGATGCTCATCCGAGAGCAGGCGCCGAGAGGGTTTGGGGCTAAAATTTCGGCTGCGTTCGTTGCCCCCCGAGTAGCCCAGAGCATCCCCCCTGCAGCCAGGAGGGCAGGAAGGCACGGGGAGCATCCCCCGGAGCATCTTCCCCGAGCATCCCCTTCTCCTCCAAGAACTTGCCGAGCCCAAACTCGGTTCCCAGCGCTCTCCCGGGCTGAACATTTAATAAACGGCAGCGGGGTGGGTGGGGGAGCCGTGTTTACCCCGCGCCTGCCAGGCAGACAATGAGGCTGCTCTCGCCCAGATGGCACCGGCTCTCCTCCAAGCTGATCAACGGGGCTGCTGCCATCGGAACGGGCCCAAACACAGCGAGAGCGTGGCAATCCCAGCGCCTCCAGTGACCATCTGGACACACAAACTGATTTTCTCTTTGGATGATAAAGCCTCTCCTACGTCTCCGATATCAGCCGTGGATGGGGTTGCTAATTGATTTAATTGAAGCGCTCGATGTCGAGCCGTGGGCACTGCCAGGCTTCTCAGTTTGGGTACGTGGTGGGGTTTAATGAGTGTTGGAGGGGAGGAGATTGGGGGGGTGAGTGCTCTGCTGTCGAGGTTTTAGGAAAGGAAGGGCTGTGGGAAGTCCTGGAGTATGGGAATCACAAGTTCCTGCTCCAGGAGGGAAATGGAAACGCTTCTGCCGAGCTCCCCTAAGCGAAGGGATGGAATTTGGCTGCTCCTGGTAGTGCTGGAGTCTTTAACTTCTCAGTTAATTTTAAGCAAAGGTCGTCTTTTCATGTTTTATTTATACATATTCACGCAAGCTCGTATCAGATTTGGTTAGATGGGAAATAAAGCCGTGGCCAAGTGATTAATATCCTTTATTTTTGGACTTCACTAGCATCTCACAACCTGGCTCACGATGTTCTGCAGAAAAAAAATCCTTCATTCAGAGACTTCCAAAGTAATGCAACCCTCTCTACTCCTCAAAAAAACATTTGCTGGGCTCAAGAAGTTTAAATTTTTTCAAGAAACACCACTTTTGACCTAGAAGATATTGTCAGGGCTTCTCTACCAAAAAATTATCCCAGCCTGTCTCTTTTTTTTGTTTTTTCCTTTCGATGACCTTTTTTCTAGCAAACAAACAAAACCAACAACTGCAAAAAAAAGCAAACCCACAACATTGCAGTAAAGTTCCCCCCTTGAAAGGAGTGGCAGAAAGTGACCTGCAGCAGGGACAGCTTTTATTTGGGAATATTCCTGCTCATTAAGGAGCTTTATTAAGGATACGTAGAGGGGGTTGGTTTTTCCTAGGAAAAGCACTTTTCCACTTGAGCTTTTGCCACTCTCGAGGGGAATATTTTGGATTTTTTTTCCCTTGTTTCAAACAGGAGGGATGCAGTGGCTCCTGCTGGCCTCGTTTCCTGCTGGGTTTGCTCTGTGCAGGCTCCCCATGAAGTGGTTTAAGCAGGAAAACACAGCCAAGCACTTTTTGTGAAGGTTTGGAAGGGAGGAAAACAGCTCAGAGGAGGCACCTGCAAACCACCAAATTGTTGGCCGGAAATCCTTTTATCCAATAAAAGCTGGGAAAGGGGAGATAATTTAGGTTTTAGGAGCAGGGATGGGCATTTTTAAAAGGTGAGAGAGTCCAAGTGAGTGCTCTGGGCTGCCAGGGGAGGATCCTGAGGGGAAAAATGACAATTTTCTGGGGACTTTACTCCATCTTCTCAAGGCTGGAGGCTCCTGTCAAGCGAGGCTCGAGGAATCGTGTCCCCTGATGTCACTGCACTTGTTAATTGGCCTTGACAGATGATAATGAAGGAGAGGCTGTGGCTGAGCAAGGGCAGAGGGAATGGCAGCACTCCTGGGGGAGCAGGACAGAGCAGGAGAATCCAGATGTCCAGGAGTTACGTGAGGTCACTCCAAGCATTAATCTTTGCTGCTTCTGCTTCCAGAGGTGGCAGGGGAAAATCAGTGACTGCGAGCTGGGCAGCCTGGGAAGGTTATTTATCTCCAGCTCACAGTCCTGGCTTGGCCTTGCTGTTAAACCATTTAGGAAAATGAGGTTTTTTTGGGGAGGGATTCTCCTCTTTTGAGGGTTTTTAGAGGGGACAGGTCCCCTGAGCAGATGTGGAGGGGGGGTGACACTGGGGTGCTCTGTCCCCAAAATGCAGCCCCGTTCCCTGGAGCTGCAGTCCTGCACCCACGTGCCTTATGGTTAGTGCATAATTAGCCTTAATTAGCTTAATTAACCTGGAAAATGGGGGGTTTTTTGCCTTTGCTGAAAGGTCACTGTGTGCTCCCCTGGCTGGGTGGCCTTGGCAGGGTGAGCAGGACTCGACTGCTGGCAGCGTGTGCTGCTCCATCGAGGAGAGGAGTTGGTTCCTTGGAAAAGGTGGGATTTTACCCTAAAATTGTCTAAATTTTAGATTTGGGCTGCGTTTTCTGCCTCTTCTCCCCACGGCAAGGAGGTGCCAGCACTTCTGTGGCTGCTGAGAAATGGAGCTGCTTCAGAGTCCTGAGCAAACCGCCGAGGGTTGCAGCTGTCCCGTGCCTGTCGTGAGGAGAAGAGCCTCGTTCACCATCACATCACCCAGAGGTGGCACCTTTGGCAGGGCAGCTGCGTCTGTGGGGTGCTCAGAGGCTGCTGAGTGCCACAGGGAACGCTCTCCCTGTGCTGAGAACCTGCCCAAGTGGCGGGGACTCCCAGGGTTAGTTTGGAATTCTCCCTTCCGAGGATTTTCAGCTCCCTCTGATGTGTTGTCTCCCCTGACTCCTGGGCTCTCCTGTTTCCCCTCATCATCAGCAGGAAGCTGCCTGAACAAAACACTGGCAGGAGCACAACACCCACTGATGAGTCAGGGGAGGAAGAGCTCCTGTTTAACTGGGAAAAGGGGGACTGGGGGAAAGGAAAGGGAAGAATTGCTGCCGGAGAGCTGTGGAATGAATAACATTTGTTTAAAGACACGTAAGGAGATTAATGATGGGAGTTTAAAGTATGAAAGCAACAGGGCCTAAGTATGGCTTTAATGGAATCCATTTTCTCCACCATCTCCTGAAGGAACTCTTTGGAAATACAGAAGGAGGAAAATCACTGTACAGTAATAACTGTTATTTATGTAAGAGAGCAGCTTTGGATATATCAAAATGCGAGGTTTCAAGGTAATAACTGGGCCCTCACAATCATTGTTATCCATTTAAAAGACAGTTTCTGTGATGGTGAAGAGATGGAGGAAATAGCCCCAATCCTGCAACAGATCCAAAATCAAGTTTATTTTATTATTGTTGCCATTAGTCAGCTCCCAATCTGATGGGATTGGGTTAAGAAAAAGGGGAAAAGGCTGGAGGAGATGATGGGGCTGGTAATGACTCTGGCAGGATTTGTTGGGAGCATTTGATGGGCTCATTTAGAGACTTGGGACCTCGTCTTGGCTCCCACCAGAGCCTCCCTCCACTGTGGCTCTGCTCCTTGGGCAGGAGATCCGTCTTGCACAAAGCAGGAGCTCAGCTCTTCCGCAGGAATCAGGAGAGACTCATGAATGATTCATGGGGAGGGACTGGGGGTAGCAGGGAAGGGTGATAATAATATTCTCCATGTGTCAAAATATAACAATAATTTGACCAGCTCTAATTTTTAATAACCACTGGGTTTGGGAGCAGATGTGATGGATGAGCTGGAGCAAAGCATGTTCTCCCAAACTAGCTTTTCACTTCAGAGCACCAAGGCCACTCTCTGAAATATTAGAGCTGGATAAAACCTCTCAGGCTGTGGGAGGAAGGAGCAGAAAGCTGAAAAGGAAGGGACAAAGGGTCTGCTCTGTTTTCATAATTCCAATTAGAGTAAGTGTTGGACATGACTGTAATTGATCCTGGCTCAGAGCGGCGCTGGAGTGGGATTTTTATCTCTAAACCTCCAATCTCAGGGAGTGAAGCCCTTCAGAAGGGTTTTCCCCTTTAACCCTGCAGGGTGTTATGGTGAGCATGGAATGAGCTGAGGGAGGTGGCCAGCAGTGGGTGACAGGGAAGGGAGGTTTGGGGGTCACAGTTTGCTGTCCCAGGCATGGCCCAGGACATCTCTCAGGTGGGAAGAGGCGCAGGGCAGGATGACAAAGCAGCCCTGTTTCACCAGGCAGGCTCCTCTGGCTGGGATAATGAAAAAGAATTGGGTTTGTGAGGGCAGCTGACACAGCTGGCTGTCTCCAAGATGGTTTCATCGCCGTGTTGAGAAGACTTTTACAGACTTGGGGAAGTACTGGGAGCGTGGTGCTGCCTGAGGCTGCCAGCCCTGACTCCTCACACGACAGCAGCGAGAGTGAGCCCCCAGCAGAACCCCCCAGCAGGAATTCCAGGACCACCCACTGGAATACAGGAGGGTGGGAAGGAGCCATGGGAAGGAGCCTTGGCAAGGCCCCCTGCCCTCCCCTGAGTGTGTGCTTGGGCTTGCAAGTGTCAAAGCTCAGTGCTGGCTTTAGCTCTTGCAGGTATCCTCATTAAGATGGTTGGAAGGAGGAGGATTTAATGATCTGAACCGTGACTTCAGTTAATCAGTATAAATGTTGCTTATTTATAACACAAACCTCGGCCTATGGATAACTCTGTTGTTTAATTAAGCTTATCACTGGGAAGCTGATCCAGTTCCTTGCTGCACTGATGTCACTAATTCAGGATCTCCCCCCCAAGAAGCTTCAGAGCAGCCTGCAGGGGATGTAATTCACTCCACTCACCCTGCTTTACAAGCCTGGCTGGGTCTGGAACGTCTCAATCCTCACCCAGTGCTGGTGCTGATTCCTCCCCGATCCCAGCTCTTCTGTCATTCCTGACATCCCCCTGAGCCTGGAACAGCTTTTCCTTCAGGTTTGTTCAGCCTTCTTCACTTGAGAGTTTTTGTGTCTGCTTTAATTTGCTCTCTGCAGCTGAGCCTTTCCCGTATCCTCGCTTCTCCCCCTTTCCTTTCTTGCTCTTCATTTGCCCTCTCCAGTTCCTGTGTGGTGTCTTCAAAACTTTACCAGATGCAGGAGAATCTGTAATGAGCTCCCAAGCTGGAAGCAAAAGCTGTTTGCCCCAAAGTTGTTCTTTACCCACACTGCAGAGCCTTGCACTGGGAACCTCAGAGATTCTCTGGGAGAACTTTGGAGTCACTTTTTAAGGGTTTTGTGGCTGTTTTTTCTGCTGTGCCAGGGGTTCTCCAGGCAATGTCTGACACCCCCCACTTCGGGGTGGTCTCCAGAGGATGCTGAGACAAATTGCTCCGAGCAGGGATGTTGCTGTGCACCACTTCACTCGCTCAGGGCTCTGCAGATCCCTTTCAAAAAGCCATCTAAGAAACAAAGTGGAGCTGCCTTTTTTTGGTCCAAACGACCAGAAAAAGTATCCTGGGATTTGATGAATTAGCAGTGTGCTGCTGAGATGGATAGAAAAGCAGGGAAAACCATGTCAGAGTCCAGGGAAAAGCAAATTGTTTTTTCTCTTTCCCACCCAGAAGTCAGGGAAGAAGCCATCAGGGCAGAAGGATTGCAGTGGGCAGAGCAAACTAACGAGGGAAGGCAGGAGGACGTCAAAGCCACCCATTAAATCAGCTGAAGGCTGAGTGGCAAGAAATAAATAAAGAGAGGCCATGCAGGTCGATCAATATCGGATCTGAAGGGCTTCCACATCTGCTGTGGCAGCTCCTCAGCATCTCATTCCAGTGACTCAGCAGGAAAAGGGGTTTGTTTTGGCAGGAAAGCACAGGGATGGCAACAATCCCCAGGCACCAAAGGGGAGGCCTCCAGGGATCAAACCCCCTTTGATGTGGTTTGAGGCATCGGGATCCTCTTCAAGAGGGGTGAGGTTTCCAGTGTCACCTTTTTCTACCTTTATTCATCTTTTCAGCTTTCCTGTTGGAGCAACCTGGGTTAGTGGGAGGTGTCCTTGTCCATGGAAGGTGTCCCTGTCCATGGGAAGTGTCCCTGCCCATGGAATTTGTTCCTGCCCATGGCAGGGGGGTGGAATTTGGTGACCTCTAAGGTCCTTTCCAACCCAAAGGCTCCCAAACACAGTTTGACTCTTCCACCCACACTCAGCCACGTGGCATTAACCCGTTCATCTTCATCCACATTCCTGCTTCCAGGGATTCCCTCCTCCCAATCTGCTGACAGTGCTGGCTTTGTGGTGCCCTCAAGTGCCTGAGGGTTGAGGCACAAGTGTCAGATTTCGATGAGTTTGATGAGTCTCTGAACAAGGCTTTCTGAAGCCTCCTGGCACATTAAATCTGTTTATTGGCCACGTGGTCCCGGAAAACCTTGAGGAGCCTCTTTATCTCTTCACTCTTCATCCATCATGAGAACATGAAAATCATTTCCCCTATCATTTGTCTGGCTCGTATCTTTATAGGAATTGCCATATCTACATCCAGTATGGTGGGTCCTCGTCCTTGGGTCCATCTTTTAGGGATTTGTCACAGCAGCAGCGGCCAGGGATTTGTAACAGGAACAGAAGTGGTGCAAAATACCTCCAAACTCTCCATATCCCAGCTCCCTTCTGAGGATGTGTGCCCCCTTCTCACCTTGGCACTGGGGGTACATCCCAGGCCGTTTGCTGTCTCTGTGTGTGGGTGAATCACTGCATGGGGGCAGCCAGGACCTGCCATTTCCCCCCTCCATCCTGGGGGCTGAGCTGGGCATCCCCTGCAGGGCACTGGGGTTTGCCAGCCTGGGAGGGAGCTGTGATCCCCCTGAAGCAGGGAGGGTGCTGGAAGGACAGAAAACACACTTGGGAGTGCTGGGATACCCAGAAGGGTTCAGAGGAGAATGGTCACTAAAGCCCCACTAAATGGAAATTCAGTGGCTTTAGGGGGATCCTCAGTTCCTTAAATCCTCTACCCTGCTGTCTCATTCTCACCAGGATGAGAGGAAATGGCCTCGAGTTGCACCAGGGGAGGCCTGGGTTAGAAATTAGGAAAAATTTCTCCATGGAAAAGGCTGTCCAGCACCAGCACAGCTGCCCAGGGTGGTGGTGGGGTCACCATCCCTGGAAGTGTTCCAAAAACTCGTGGAGGTGGCACTGGAGGACAGGGTTTAGTGACTGTGGTGGTGGCTTGATGATCTTAGAGGTCCTTTCCAGCCTGTGATCAGAAGGAGGTTCAGGAAGTGCCAGGTTTGGGAATATTCCCAAAAATATGGGAATCCCAAAGCATTGCAGCTCTTTGCATGTGCTGGGACAGCCACTGAAACTCAGCCACCTCTGGGGACGGAGCCCTGGGATTTTGTGGGCACAAAACACATTTATTTAAAGTATTTTGTGGGGTCTGGGTCCTTTTCTGCCTCCCCATCCCACAGCAGGCTCTTTCCCCTGCTCTGCTCTCCAGCCCCAAATCCCAGAGCTCCATTATTCATTGCCATCTCTCAAATCCATCAGTAGAGCCAGAAATCCTACTGGACTTTCCCATTTGTTTGTTGGCTTTTTGTTGTTGTTGTTGGTTTTAGTTTTTTCAGGATTTTCCCCATTATTTCTTCCTTCCTCATTCTTGTTGCTTGCCTGGCAGTGGCACTTGGGGTTTCTGTGGTTATTTTTCTTATATTTATGCTCTCCGCTGACTTAATTAAGTTCTTGCTCGTTTCTTGGTCTTGCCAAGTTTATTGGCCCCACCAGGGCTTCCCAGTGCTCTCTTCCTACAAAACCACAGCTGCTGCCAGTCACCTGAGACCACGAAAATGGGCAGAAAAACTTCCTCTGGAAACTCAGCTTGACACTATGGAAGCAAAAGATGGGCAGAAAAATGATCTTCCCAGCCCTGGCCAGTATTTTTAGGCTGGATTCCTAAGAAAATGAGATTTAGGCATTTAGGGGATGTGGGTGGCCATGTAGGAGCTTGGATTTTTGGCAAACTCTGATCCAGCTGGATAGATGGATGGATGGAAATCCGGATTAGAGGGCAGTGCTGTGGGGAGCTCCTGCCGGGAGCAAAGTTTCAGGGAAAACAGAAGAAAAAAGCCATCCCATCACACCACACCCCCCGTGCAGAAACAAGCTCCTGGTGGCTGGGATTCCCTGGTTTTGGGGGTTTGTGGATGTGCAGGAGAGGCCCTGGTGTTCCTTCTTCCAGAGCCAGAATCCCATTCCCTGCAGCAGCCCTGACCTTACACCTCAGGAGGCTTCAATCCCTCATTCCTCCTTCTCCTCCCTGCTTTTCTCTCCTCGTTTTTGGGAATCCTCTTGGCAGGTTTTTCAGGGCATGGAGTGGGATTTAACTGCTCACAATCCCAACATTTCAATCCCCACATCAGGACTTTCTCCACAGCTGCAGCGCCTCAAGTCTGGCTGTGGAAACCCACAGGAGTTTCCCTTTAAAATCAATTTCCCACCCTGCTTTTTAACAAGAGGGAGGGCTCAGACCCCACAACCCAGCTCTGGTTGGGATATTCCCATTCCAGACCCTCTTCTTATCCTCTTTTGCTCCCTTCTTTGTGCTCAGGGTGTTTGCTGCTGCCTTGGAGTGTGATTTATGTTCCCCAAATCAGGTGAGATGAGGGGCCTGGTGGGGTTTTTCCCTTCCTGCCCCAGAGGGATGATGTTCCTGGGATCCAGGGGTGATCCTACTGAGGCTTTGCTTCCCAGGTCACCCCTTCCTTCTCAATTTTCCTGGAAACTCCAGGTCTGGGGGGAATGTAATTCTGATTTGATGTACACAAAGCAGTTATTAAAGAAGATAAAAGAGAGATTGTGTTTCAGGCAGCAGGAACTAAAGCCCTCAGCTGTTTTTATCACGTCTCCCCTCCTGTCTCTCTCTCCCCGCTGAATTTGCTCTCTCTGGATAGCAGGAATGAGAGGGGAGCTCCATTTAAATGCAGATTTCCAGTGCTGGCCAAGAGCAATAAATAGCCCTCTGCTACCCCGACCAGACAAACATTATCAAGCCTCTTTGTGAAGGAGATTTTATGTTTTCAGATCTTCTTTCTCCCTTGATGAGATGCTCTTTCCTCGCAGAGTAATAGCGTGTTGACGCCTTTTTATTTTATTTTTAAGCAGCACTTCAGAGATTAGAATGGAAATACAATCCCACCTGTTTCTCCACTGGTGCTCCACTTGACAGCCCTGTAATGAGGAACTGTGCAAATTTCTTCTCCTTTACTGCACTGACAGCCTGGAGGGTTGATACCTTATTCAGCAGAGCGGAAAAGCACAAAATAAGGCAATTTTGGCAACAATTTTTAAGCCCCTGACCCTTCAGCCTCGTGGTTTTGGAGGTGGTTTGGAGTTCACGAGGTGGGGAGCAGGAGCAGGAGGTCTGGGGTGATCCCTGGGGCATCTCCTGCTGTTCCTCAGCAGGATGGGGGTGTTTGAAGAAGGAAATGTTTCCCTGGAGTTGCTTTTGGGGTTCCTGGTTTCCAGAGGAAGCTCCAGTGGCAGGTCCTGGATCTTCTGGGTGGCTGAACTGGGTGGGACTGGGATTAGAGCTCTGTAAAGGGGATAAAAGTTCTCAAATAGAGGATTTGAGGACTAGGAAATGGTGTGGCCAGCAGGAGCAGGGAAGTGAGGACCCACCTGGAATTGTGTGTGCAGTTCCGGGCTTCTCACGGAATGAGGGATGTGGAGGAGCTGGAGCATGTCCAGGGAAGGGTCTGGAGCCCCAGGAGAGGCTGAGGGAGCTGGGAAAGGGGCTCAGCCTGGAGCAAAGGAGGCTCAGGGGGGACCCTGTGGCTCTGCACAGCTCCCTGACAGGAGGGGGCTCAGGGGGGGTCGGGCTCTGCTGGCAGGGAACAGGGACAGGAGGAGAGGGAACGGCCTCAGGCTGGGCCAGGGGAGGGGCAGGGTGGGCAGCAGCAGGAATTTCCCCATGGAAAGGGTTGTTAAATATTGGATGGGGCTGCCCAGGGAGGTTTGGAGTCCCCATCCCTGGAGGTGTCCCAGGAAGGGCTGGAGGTGGCACTGAGTGCTGTGGGGGGGATGGGACACAGCTTGGACTCTGATCCCAGAGACCTTTTCCGACTCCAGTGATTCTGTGGCTGTGTTTACAGCATAAATCAGAAGAGGTTGGAGGTGTGATCTGAACCTGTCATTCGGGACGTTTAGGAAACATTACAGGCACTTTTATGTGTTTTTCACTTGGAGGGACAGCCTATGAACAGTGAAATATCCTGTTTACCAAGCCAGTGCTGTGTTAAATCTACATTTTCAAGAGGTGCCTTGAGATGGAAATCGTGTTTCTGAGTGTGACTTGACATTCCAAAGGTATAAAAAGCATCTGAGAAAATGTAAATAAAAAAAAAAAGAATGCCATGAATGGGGAAAGGTCAGCTGCACACAGTTTGTTGTATGATCCTCCCAGCAGCATCTGTTTGCTGTTACTGTTATAAAAATGTGACTTCATTAGGTTTTGAATGAATCACGACGTGGGGAGTGATGCTGCAGCTGCCCTGCAGTGGGATCAGCCTGTCAGGGCGCATCTGTTGGGAGTCTGGCTGGGGCAGGTGGCACTCCGGGAGTCGTGTGGCCCTGGGGAATGGAGGATGGAGCCTTCCTGCTTCCTGAGCCCTGCTGGGAGCCAGCTGAGGGTGGAGAGGGTGGGATTCCAGAGCTGGCTGGGGCACGGAGCCCGATGGTGGCTGGGTGTCACCCAGCTCTGGAGAGCCGTCTGTGAGAGCACACAAGTGACAGCCCTGCCTGGCCCCCGGCCGCTGCTTTGGCACAACTGAGCTGTTTGGGGTGGGAAATGAACGTCTTTCCTCCCCCTGGAGAAGTTTTTCCAGGGGAAGAGGCAGGAGGGGTCGAGCATCTGCTGTCCCAGTGTGCTGTGCTCAAGGCTGGAAGGGCTGCGGCCACATGGCCCCATCCCGTGTGGGCTCAGGGATGTGGGGCTTGGGGAAGCCACAGGGAGCTCCTTTCCCAGCTCCTGGCTCAGCAGAGAGCACCAGTTCCTCCTTTCCCAGCTCCTGGCTCAACAGGGAGCACCAATTCCTGCTCCTGTCTCCCCATCCTGCCTGCCCATCCCCAAGGGCTGGAAAATCCCTGCAGGGCAGTCACTGAAATCTGCTTTTCTCAGAAAAATTTCCCATCCCCTTGCATTTCTCTGGGTCCCAGTTATATTTTTTCTGCTTCTTGCTGTTGAATCGAGTGTTGCCTTTGAAATCTGGGTCTGATGGAGATCTGCACTGGAGGTCTCTTGTTGCTCGAACCTCGATTGATTATTACCCAGCTCCTCTAAAGGGATAAAAACTCTCCTGGTTTTGGCGCTTCTGGAGTGTGGATTTTGTGTTAATTGTATGGAAATCTGCACATATTGAATGAAAAGCTCATTATTACCCCATAAGGGATGTTCTTCTGTCAGGAGTGGAACATCCCATGGGAAGAAAGGTTCTTCCTGAGAAAAGCTCAGTCCTTGCTGGCTCCTCTCATCTCTCAGTGCCTGGGAAATCCTGAGCAGTCCTGAGCCAGGTGCTGCAGATCCAGGTGCTCCTGGCTCCCTGTGCAATATTTTTCTCATCATTCATGAGGAGCAGTCCAGACCGGAGACATTTATCACGATGGGGAAGATAGAAGTGATTTTTGAGGGCAACCAAGTTCAAAGACTTTGCTGTAAGTCTTCAGGATTAAAGATTTACTTGATGCATCTTCCCCTGTTTAATAGACAGGAAGAGATGAAAGGGAATGTCTATCAAGATTTTCGTTCATACTTAATGATGCCACTATTAGATGAGCCTTGGCACAGTGTCCCAAGCCATGAAGCTTTAAAACCAACCTTTTTTAAACATTAAATGACCTTTTTTCATCCTCCAGCTTTAATAAATAAAGATTAGTTCAGCCTCATTATCTCCCCACTCCTGGGGGCTGGTTTAATATTTAGTTAAAGTAACCAGTCTCCCAAAATGAGCCCATTTTGCTGGTTTCCTATCCCAAATCCCACTGGGAGACTGGGAGCTCTGCTGGAGTTTGCTCTGGGTTGTAGGAATGCTGCTGCCACTTCCAGCCAGGATCCAGGTTCTGAGTCCCTTATTTTCCAAACTCTGCACTTTCCCCTTCCTCTTGTGTTTGCTCCCAACGTTTGAATTTAATCGGAGCTGAGTAGGGAAAAGAGTTTGCTGTTGTTATTTTGGGTTTCTCCCGTTCTCCTTTAAGGAAGTTTTCAAGATTCTCAAAAATAAGAATAGAAAATCCCATCCTAAATAGAGATTAAAAAAAACATTGTTGTGCAAACTTTTTTGCCTAGTTGGCTTGAGGAAATGGTTCCAAATGCTTTGGTTTTGACTATTTTTATACTTAAAAATCACTTAACTGTACATCAGCGAAAGTGGATTTTGTTTGAAAGCTGCCAATTAGGAAAACACTTGAAAACATCCCCTAATTTAGTGATTTTGAAGCTTTAAATTAGAAACTAATGAATGTGAGAATGCTGACACCCACTCCCCCACCGCTGCTCTTTAATTTCGCAGCATCAGCACCTGAGCAGGAGCTGTGTTTGGTGATGTTCATCAGACTCAGCACTTGGATTTACCCTTCCCTGGGAGCAGGGCTGGAGGTGAAGTTGTCAGTGAGAAACTTTCTCCTCTGCTTCTCTCCTGGAAAATTGTTCTCCCAGCTTTGTTGTAATTGAAAGCAGTCCCCAGTCATATAAATACCCTAAAAACCCCACTCCTGGCCTCGGAGGAGGGCACAACCCTTTTTGTTGCATGATGAAATTGGGATGAACTCAATTTAGCCCCCATGAAACTGGGAAAAGATAGGAAAAGAAGGAGTTCTTGAGTGTTGTCAGGATATGAAGTAAATCAGGCTGGTGTGGGACACAGAGGTGCTCTGTGGTTGTGCCAGGAGAGAAAAGATCCAACTGGGATGAGAAGGACAAGGCTGGGAAAAGAGCCCTGAGACGTGACACGAGCTGGGTGTGGAAACTGGGCTGTGCTTTGAGGTTTTTTGGGTCAAAGAGAGTCTCAGGAGCAGGAAAGCCAAAGGAAAAGGAGCCTGGGCCCCAGCCAGGGGGCCTGGGCTGTGTTGGAGGCTCCGTGGTGGCAGTGAAGGGTGAGGGGAGCAATGAGGAGCTCCCAGGCACAGCCCGGATCCCTCAGTCCCACCTCCAGTGCAAACATCCCAGAGCTGCTCTAACCCTGCTCCCAGTCAGCTCTGCCTTCCAAATATGGGTGTCCTGGGCGTCCTCCTCTTGGGGCTCAGGGTGTCCCTGCTGGGTTTTACTTCAGTTCTCAGCTCCTTTTTGCTTTTCCCTACCAAAAAAAACCCACTGGGGTGCCAGCTCCTCATGAAATTCTGGCACAAGGGCCCCACTCCTGGATCCTTTCTGCTTTCCCTCAAGAAAACAAAAATAATACCCCTCCCCACCTCCCTCAGCCTCACACAGCCCTGAGTGGGCAGCCCCAGGAGCTGGGTTCAAGAGTCAAGTGCGTTCTGTTTGAAAAATATTTGTCTCTCCCCACCCACGGCTGCCCACGAGCTTCCTGAAATATTCCAGCTCTCAGCTCCCTCTCAGTGCTTCCACAAAGGAGCCATCCGGGGGTTTTTGGGGACGTTTTGCCTTTGTTGGGATGCGAGGCGGTGCCTGGATCTGCGTTTTTAGGCTTGGGCAGCTGGATGTGCCTCTCTGGGAGCACGCAGCCCGCGTGGCAGCGGGTGCTGGGAGCCTGGAGGTGTGGGTGGCTGCTCTCTGCTGTTCCAGCAGGTAAAACAGAGGCTGCTGCCGAGATTTCACCACCCACCTGTCTGGCAAGACCTGGAGAGTGGGAGAAGCAGCAGGAAAGGCCATGTGTGGGAAGGGAGAAGCGCCAGCTCGGGTGGTGACGGGAGCAGCAGCGGAGCTCCTGAAGGGATCAGGGAGCGTGGGCACGGGGAGGGGAGCGCGGATCCCGAGCCTAACCCGTGCCAACACCTTTTTCCCCCCACAGCTGCCATCCTGGATGACCCCATGGAGTGCAGCAGAGGGGAGAGGCTCTCCATCACCCTGGCCAAGAACCGCATCAACCGCGCTCCCGAGCGGGCGGGCAAGGCCAGGGTGGAGGTGGACATCTTCGAGCTGCTGCGGGACAGCGAGTACGAGACGGCAGAGACCAGTGAGTAGCACCCCAGAGAGCTCAGCCTTTAAGAGTTCTAAGTCACTCAGCCTTCCTGTTTGCTTCATCGTTTTGTTAATTTTGCTTGCCCTCCCCATATTCAGATTTCTAATTTGGAATCGCCCTCGATTCCCTTCAATGTAATAAAAAAGGAGGGAGATGCTGCGGTGAGCCCTGGCCAGAGCCGTGGTCAGATGGACCCAGCAGACCAAAAGGTCCATGGGTTTGATGCCTCCACAGCCCAAGGAGTTGAAGGTGCAGCAAACACCCAAAAAGCTGTGTGAGAACATGCTGCCCATTGGCTCCTGCTCTCCCTCCCCTTATGCTTCATAGTTGGTTATTTTTCCACAAAGTTCTATGCTTCTTGGTATTTAATTGGCCTCTGTTACCCCTTCCCCCCACCACTCCTTCTCCCATTTGCTCGGACCCCTTCTTCCCATGCTTATTATACCCCATAACTGATACTTGTTGGTTATTATGTGTTTTCCACACCCTGTATGCAGGGGTATAAGACCCTGTGCCCGCCTTCCTCCCTGCCAGCTCCCAGGAGGTGTCTGGCACGCTGAACTTGTGATTTTTGTGGCAGTCAAATGGAGACAGGGAGAGAAAGAAAAAAAATCCTTCTCGGTTCCTTTGCTCCTTGCAGAGAGCAGTTTCCATTCGAAGTGAAATGAAATGTGCTGGTGTGAGCCCAGGCATGCACTGAGAGGATCCCTGCCCCCAGTGAGCTTTGCCACCACTCAGTGGCTCGGGACAAATAACTTCCTTTAATCTGCCTGTCAATAAGCAGAGCTAATGCTGATCCTTTGTCGAGCACTTAATGGTGAGCAAGCAAGAGACTCTCGGGCAAGTTGGGTGCAATTAAGTTGTTTGTAAAACCCTGTGGAATCCTGTGTGTCAGCAAACATGACAGCTCTTCCCAGAGCTTGAGGTTGGCAGTGGATTTATTTACACCAAGTGAAGTTTTTCAAGTGATGTTTGAAATCGCGGGGATGAAGAAGAGCTAATTTCAAAAGAGCAGCAGATTTCCCACAGCACTTGAAAGTCCTTTAATGAAACTGTTCTTTATTGGGGTTGTTCCTCTGGATGCCCAATGTGTCAGTTCTATGCTGGTGAATAAAAAAGAAATTGATGATCACTGTCTCACAGCTTGAAAGAAATCCTAAAGTTCTGTGGTTGTGCTTTCCTGTAAGAGGGAAAACCCTTTGGAATAGGAAATCTTCCTCATAGGATCATTGTCAAGCTGACCTTCTGAGTTCAAGAGAGGGCTATAATTTTTTATTGCCACTTGGCTCAAACAAGCTGGAGGAATCATTTTAAGTAACAGGGATTTTAGCCTCGTTTCCCAGGGGTTCTGCATTCCATGACTGTGTGATTTGTGGAGTATCCCCAAAAAGTGTGGCAGAGTGTTGTGGTTTGGGGCTGGCTGGTTTTTCCTGGAGTTTTGCTGGGTGTTGTGCCCAGGATTCTCCAGGTGAGCTGGCAGAGCAGGCCCTGGGGGATCAGCACATCTCTCCTTCATTTCCTGAATGAGCCTTGCATTATTTAGTGCAGTGTGTGGTTAATAAAGCGCATCCCAGCGAGTGCCTGGGCTCTGTTTATAGAGCCTGTCCCCTGGGAGCAGCCCAGATCAAACCCAGCTCAGGGACTCTTCCACCCAGCACTTCTCCACTGCCTTGGATCCCTCATTTTTTCAATATTTGCAGTATTTTCCTTCCCCATCTCCACTGTGCACACCCTTCTTCTCCCCTCCCTTGGCACAGCATTTAGGGCAGATCCAATCTCCCCGGCCAGACCTTGCAGAAGGGGTGGGAATTGCCTGGATTGCACGGAATCACAGAATCCCAGACTGCTGTGGGTTGGGAGGGACCTTAAAGCTCATCCAGCTCCACCCCAACCTGGCCTTGGGCACTGCCAGGGATCCAGGAGCAGCTCTGGGCCTCCCCACCCTCCCAGGGGCCAATTCCTTCCCAGTATCCCATCTATCCCACCCCTCTGGCAGTCTGAAGCCATTCCCTGTGTCCTGTCACTCCAAGCCCTTGTAGAAAGTCTCTTTCCATCTTTCCTGCAGCTCCTGCAGGTCCTGGAAGGCCCCAGTGAGGTCACCCCAAAGCCTTTTCTTCTCCAGGCTGAACAATCCCAGCTCTCCCAGCCTTTTCTTTTCCCACAGCAGAGCTGCTCCAACCTTCTGATCACCTTGGTGGCCTCCTCTGGACTTGCTCCAAGCACATTCCCACTTTTCCCCTTAAAATATCCCAATTCTCCCTGCAAGACTCCCAAAAAAGGAGAAAATTCCTCATTTTCCTGATCCTCCTTTGTCTTTGAAGGAGCCAGCAGCACTTCTAGCTCCATTTTTGTTCCTTCCTCATAAATATCCTGCATGTAGCAGCATTCCTGGCTTTTAACTTTCTTTGGGAAGGAGATTTGGTTGCAGTGACCCCTGAGCTGCTGTAAGGATCAGGAGAGGGATTTCTGTCTTATTTCCAGCCTGTATCCCTGCTCAGGGATTCTTCTCTTGGCAGGTTTCTCAAGCAGGAGAATATTAATTGGCTGAGAATGAATTATTAGGCAACGAAATTGTTGATTTCAGCAAATTGTGTTTTGGGAGAAATTGGAAACAGGGCAAGTGAGGAAGAGGCATCTCCCATTTCCCGTTTTCACCTCGGGATGATTTTCTTTGCTTTCTTTCCTTGGATTTATAGAGTTGAAATTGGAGCAAATGGACTTGATTTTGGTGAATTTTGCAGTGTGTTATTTGCCTCTTCTTCCGAGGGGGAAAAAAAATGTCTGGAAGCTTTTCTTAGAAAAGGAATAATCTGGATTCTGTATGGCTCTGCTATTAATGTCACTGATGTTCTTCTTGATTTATCCTGGTGGCAGAGGAAAATCAGATCCCCTAAACTTAAATTTCAAGGCTTTCATGGCTTTCAAGTGCTTCAATACATTGCTGACATTTGTTATGACACACAATATTAATAAAAACTGTTGAGATGTTTTAACCTGTAACTGCAGAGCTGTTTACAGCTGTTTAACGCTGTTCTCACATTTCACACCCTTTGGTTCACTCCTAAATATCACAGCTCCACGCTCCTGACAGATGTAGGAATGCTGGGATTACACCACGTGTTGCATGTACAAGAGGAGGAAGAGTTTTGGGGAGTTGGGGTTTTTTATTTGGGGATTTAGGGGTTTTTTTATTTAGTTTGTTTTGGGCTTTTTGGGGTTTATTTGATGGGTTTTTTTGTTGTTTTGTTGGGGGTTTTTGTGGGTTTGTCTACTTGTTTGTTTGTTTTTCTTTCTGATTTTATTTTATTTTTATTCTATTTTAGTTTTATTTTAGTTTTATTTTAGTTTTATTTTAGTTTTTAAGATTTTTTCTCTGGAGCTGTTTTTCTCCCATTTTTCTTTCTGACTGGCTCAGGTGTTTTACTGTTAGAGAGCCCCAAAATCTCAATTGCTCCAGCAATAAAACCCGAGTCAGTCCACCACATTCATGCCTGGTTTGCTATCCCTCCTTTAGCCGTGAATGAACACAAACTTCGGCTGTTCCTGGGTGATTTTAAGGAGGTTGCAGGGAGAGGTTATTGGCAGAGCCATTTTTTTTAAAAATGCTGTTACAAGGAGAGCCTGTTCCCTCTTTGTGTTTGATGTTCCAGCTCCTTTTGTGCGGCTCCAGAACTCCTTGTTTAATCATGTCTTGATCTAAAGCACCTCGTTCCGTTTGATGCCTGGGCAGGACAGATTTCCCCGCTTGTCACCCTGTCCCCAACAGCCTCGGGAGCCTTTGAAGCTCCTTTTTGTGGCGAATCCAAACAGCCCGGGGCAGCTCCGGAGCGAGAAGCTGCAGAGTCGAGGATTTCACCTGATCCACAGCGATGTTTCAAAGCGCCCTTGCACGGGGTGTCCTTGGGGTGTGGTTGGTACCTGTGCCACCGTTTCTGGGGGGATTTCTTGTTTCAGCCTGCTCTGGTTCCCATGGAATCGTGGAATCACAGAGGGATTTGGGTTGGAAGGGACCTTAAGGATAATTTTGTTCTATCCCTGCCATGGGCAGGACGCCTTCCACTGTCCCAGGTTGTTCCAAGCCCTGTCCAACCTGGCCTTGGACGCTTCCAGGGCATCCCCAACCTCTCCAGAGGTTGCAGGTTCCTGTCAGGAAGCCCAAGGGATGCTCCAGGAGCATCTCTAGAACCCCTCTTGTTTATGCACTCGGTGTTTTCTCTCTGAGAATCCCATGAGCAGTCCCTGTCTCTGGAGATCTCTGCTGTGTTTTGCAGTCAGGGAGCTGCTGAGGTCACTGCACACCTTCCCTGCTCTTTTATTTGGAATTAGAGCCAGGAATCTTCTCTGCATTCTGTTGGAAACCCTTGGCTCAGGTATCTGTTTGCACTGAAAGAGATGCTGTGTTTTGCCCCGCTCTTTGGAAGGAGCTTTCAGCCCTGCTTTGAACAGGGGAGGATTCATGGAAATGTTTTCCAGGTGCTCTTGGATCTCAGGAAGTGAAAGACACTCCCTGCTCTTGTCTGAGGGGGTGTACATACATTTATCATCAGAGCTACTCATTCGTTGTGCTTTTTCATGTTCAAAAAGAAGTTTGCAGCTCTGCCTTCCTTTAAGAAAATATCTCTCTGCATCCCAAGTGTCCAAACCTGGACTTAATTCCCAAATATATTCATGGAAATGACTGGACACAGCACTGCTGTACGGAAGGAGGGTCCCTGTGCCCTGAACACGCACCTGGTCCAGGGTGGGCAGTGGTGCCCATGGTCAGGAGGTTCTTAAAGTGATGCCACTTCATTGTCCAACATTTCCTGAGAGCCTGAGTTGTAAACAACACTGAAATCGGGACAGAAACCTGGAGCTGATGGAGCCTGCACAGCCCACAGCTCTGGTGGTGCCCAGGAGTATGAAGGGATTGGAGTGGCAGGGGCTCTGGAATTATCCATAGTCATGGTCCCTGTCATTATCACGGACGGATTTGGGATACAGGACCAACATTTCCTCATCCCTGAATGCCCACAGCAGTAGCAAGGTCGAGCCTTTTCTCCCTGTGAACAGCTGCCAGCATCAGGTAACGCTCTGAAACAGGAAATGTGCTTGGATTACAAGAGAAGCTCTCCAAATGTGGTCAAAATCTTTGCCTCAGGTACCTCCACTTTGTTTCCATTCATTTTCCTTCATTTTCGTGGATGTTTCCCCCTGGTAGTGATAAGCCAGGCCTTTTTCTTCCTCCAGTTGTTGCACCTCTGTTGCTATGGCTACTTAACCCACTTCTTGTTCCCGCTACCAGGCACGAGGAGCAAAGCACTCTCCAAACTTTCCCCTCAAAATTTTCCCCAGGAAGGGAGGGCTTGGAGCAGCCCCTTCCTCCTGGATGCTGAATGGCAGAGCTGAGAGGGCCTGGTGAGTGCTGCTGAGGCAGCAGGTGAGGCTTTCAAACCTCTGATGCTCTTTATTTAAAAAGGATCTTCTGGAGTGGTGTAAGTGGCCGTAAATTTTTAAAGCACAGAGGAAAAGCAAGCCCTGGATTTCCTTTGAAGGTGCTGCAGAAAAATATCCCTCATTCTGGAGGAGATTGAGTTGTTGGAGGGCGAGGGAGCTCGGAAAGAAGGAAAACCCAAGAGGAGATGTTTGCATTTCAAGAGCACTTTCTGTAAGAAGTCAGAGCAATCAGTGGGGACTGGGGAGGGTAAGGAGTTTTTCCTTTAAAAGAGAAGTAAAACCAAGTCCCCAAAGTGAAAAACGAAATGAGATTTGGGCCTCATCTTCCAGTCTTGAAGGCTTGAAGAGTCTCAGGCTGGAGATCACAGAATCACAGAATGGTTTGGATTGGCAGGAACCTTAATGATTCCATTCCCTGCTATGGTCAGGGACACCTTCCACCATCCCAGGCTGCTCCAAGCCCCGTCCAACCTGGCCTGGGACACTTCCAGGGATCCAGAGGCAGCCACAGCTGCTCTGGGAAAACTTGTACCTGGAGATGTTCACTTCCCAACCCCCAAACTTGCTGTTCTAAACCCACCCCGAGCACAGCATAAGCTTTCATTTCACTTCCAGCCTTGATTTAAAGACTCAAAGTTGCTAAAAGCCCTGCTCTGATCTGTAGCTCAGCAGTTTTGATGATGAATTCACTTTGCTACCAAAAAAAACCCCATGTTCAGATTTGAATTTTTCCTGCTTGGGTAACTTTTCACAGCTCTTCACAACCCTCACAAGAGCTGGTCTGAGGTGCAAGCCAGGGGAGGAGGCAGGTTTGATACTGAAGAGCCCCAGTCTTTAAAATCTCAGCTTTGTGATGCCATCGTTTGGTTTTCATACACAGAAATGTTGTGAGCCAGAACTGAGAAGAGTTCTGGTGCCTCTCTTCTCCCTTTGATGCCTCCTTCCTCCCCTTCAGTATCCAATTTCTTCAGAAAGATTCCAGTTGAGCAAATGTGGCTTTTTCTGGGGAAAAAGCTGAGTGTGTGAGGATGCTGAGGCAGCTCTGGCTTTGCAGAAGGAGCCGTGGCCAGCACAGGAGGCTTTTGGAGCTCAGGGTCTGAGGCATGAGGGGCTCTCACCTTTTGTTCCTGAGGTTTTTTCTGCTCTGCTGGAAGGGTTCTGAGTGGTGCAGGGGGTGGGGACAGCAGCAGGGAGCTGACACCAGCTGGGGCTGCTCCTGGGAGTACAATTCAGCTGGATTTGAGCTGTGAGTTAAAAGGACAAAAAAAGGTTGCAGTTTAACCCGGGAAGAGATTTAACTTCTTCAGTTTGTCAGGTGTTTTTTATGGCTCTGCTAACCTTGGTGGCAGGGAGCCAGAAGATTTAACTCCTGCCAGGGAAAAAAACAACACAAAACAAATGGAAACCAGCAATGCAATCCTTGTTTTCACACTGAGCTCTGCAGAGATGAGGGGAGAAATTCCTACAAGTGTGTTTGAGGCTTTGAGGCCAGGTTGCTGCTGTGTGTAGCATCTTCCAGAAAGTTCAGTTCATGTTTTAACCTGGGGGCAGAAAGGGGTGGTACACAAGTCAGAGATGAGGATGCTGCAGCTTGAGGGGAGTTTAGGTGGGGTTTTAAAAGGCTGGGGGAAGATGGAGAGTGCCACAGGCAGGGTGACAGCACTTCAGGGGGAATGAGGGGATTTTGGGGCTGGAAATGGCAGAGGGGGTGTTTTGTGAAGGAGATGATGCCGTGTCCTTACTGAGGTGCATCAGGCACTGCAAACACGACTGTCTGCTGGAAATTGGGATGAATTCTGACGCCTGTTCCTTCTCTTTGGTGCCCACAGTGTGCCAGATTCTCCCCAAAGGTGTGGTGGGTGTCCTGGGACCTTCCTCCAGCCCAGCCTCCAGCTCAATTATCAGCAACATCTGCGGGGAGAAGGAGGTAAGTGGAGAGGTCCCCCTGTGATGGTCAGAGGGCACAGCGTGGTTTATCACCCCTCCTCCTAATGCATGAAATGTCTTCCTTTTCCCTTTCCTCCCTCTTTCTGCCTCCCTTTTCCTCTCTGCATCCCCTTTTGCTCCAGCTCCCCTCGTATCCATCCCCAACACAGCCACAGCCCCACTGACTGAGGGGTGTAAACCCCGAAGTTTGCCCTGCTGGATGCAAATCCACAGCCCCTGCTGAGATGTGACTGTGCACGGACTTGGGAGCTTTATGTTTGCTGCTGTTCCACCCAATCCAACCTCTTTTTTTCATCTGTGTCCAGACTATGTGCTGGATTTAATATTTTATAAGCCTCGAACCATCCCTACACTGATCTGCCTCTGCACACGGGAGAAGAAATTGAGTTCTCTTCTCATAGTTCATCCCTTTAAAGCCAGATAACATCTCGCAGCCATTTAGTGGCTCTCTCTGGAGCTCAGCCTCCGAGGAGAGGAGGCTGAGACTGAGCACTGTAAATAATTTGCATTCACAAATGAGTGTGCTGCTCATTGTTCCTGGAGCGGTGAGGAGAGGGAAGGGATCTTTCAGCCCCGATGCTCGGGCTGCAGCAGGAGGAATCTCCTGGGGGTGTTTTGTAGCGCTTTCTCCTGCTAAATGCCCTGGACATGTGCTCCATTCCAGCCAAGGCAACTCTGCAAGTGTTTTACCTCTGAAACTCAGGTTCAATCCGAGCCTCTGATGTGAGGCTTCTGATTTATTTTTCTCCTCAGGAAGGAGAGGTGAGTGCTGCTGTGCTCCGGAGGCGTTTGATTCTCTCAGCTGCCCTCCAGGCGGTGTAAACTTGCAGTGGCTCCCTGGGATTTACACCCCAGCAGCATCAGCTGGTGCCCCAAACGTGACACAGAGGCCAGGCAGAGCCCCCTGTGCCTGCAGCCACCCCTCGGGGACAGGAACAGTGTCCCCAGGCAACCACCCAGCACCAGGTGGAGGGACTGATGTTCACTGGGGGGATGAACCTGTCCTGTGTCACCCCTCCCGTGCCTTTGACCCAAAGAATCCCTTCCCACCTGTCCAGAAAGGGGAGTTGCACTGGGGCAGAGCTCTTGGAAAGGAGAGGAGGAGGACTCTGGGGCTGAAGGCAGAGGATGAACAGGGCTGTGCTCAGCTCTGGGAGCTGATGTGGTGGTGGATTCCTTCCCCACTGTCTGCACCTCTCTCTGAGTCCCAGGCTGGGTCTGGATCACTCCCAGGAGCGATCAGGATGCTGCCAGGAGCTGCCCTGTCTGCTCTGCTTAGAGGAACCCACCTTCCCCTCTGCGGGTGAGGGCTGGAATGAAGGCAGATAGCAGCTTATTACTCCTTAACTTGCCCTTTCTAACCAACAGCTCCTGCTGTCAATGAAGCAGCCATCACAGGCTGCTAATCGGCTTTCCCAGGAGCAGAGGGGTGGGAGGCAGGGGCTGATGCCTTCGGGAGGACTAATAATGGAGGGAAAGAGGACCTGACACGCTGCTAACGAAGCTGTGGCAGATGTTTCCCTTTCTCCGACTTCTGTCTCTTCCAAAATAATTCACCTGGCAGAAGGAAAACAAGATTGCCTCTCTTTATCTGGCTGAGCCTTCAGTGTCTGGGTTCGATCTGTGTGTCTGCCCAGCCATTCCATCCACACTGGATGTGCAGCACAGCTACCTCGGAGGGAGCCCTGAGGCTTCCCAGCTCCGAAATTCCCCATGGAGCAGCATCCTGCTCCAGCTGCTGCTCTGCTGGATCAACGACAGGCCCAGCACTGCCAGCACGGGTGGTTCCAGCCCTGTCTGGCTGCCTGTTGAACAGAAATGCCCAAAGCTCCTGGCTGCTGCAGCTGTTCCTCTCCTGCTCATCCTCACCAGCACGGGGTCATCCTGTTCTTGCCTTCATCTCTGCTAATTAATTACCTGGTGGCAGCTCTGTGCAGCAGGCAGGGCTGGATTCACAGCACAGGGCCCTGGATGATCCCCTGTGTCCCTCCCTGCCTGCCAGCCCCAAATGAAGGCTGGGCCCAGCCACAATTAATGCCCCAGTTAATCAGGTTGAACTCACACAGAAGGTTTCCTGTGCTGTAATCACAGCCCCCGTTGCCTTTTGCTGAGTGGCTCAGCAAGACTTTTCCTGATCCACTCCTTCCCGTGGCTTCTCATTGCTGTGATAATTATTTTCCTCTGCTGCTGCACGAGTCCCACCCTCCCCTCTTGACTCCAGCGATGCTTCTGCAGTTTTATTGGGATATTCCACTTTCTGCCTGCTGTGCACTTCACACCACAGGCCCTTTATCGCAGGTTTACTTGTTTTTATTTCTACTTCCTCTTTAATTATGTTTTCTTTCCTCCTCCCCACGCTCAGGTTCCTCACTTCAAAGTGGCTCCAGAGGAGTTCCTGAAGCTGCAGCTCCAGAGGTTCACCACCCTCAACCTCCACCCCAGCAACACCGACATCAGCGTGGCTGTGGCAGGGATCCTGAATTTCTTTAACTGCACCACTGCCTGCCTCATCTGTGCCAAAGCTGAATGTAAGTCTTTGCCAGGCTGGGTTTGCCTGCCCCTCTGCTTCACCTCCTTCTTGTTTGGTGCTCACTGGAGAAGGTCCCAGCTCCCTTCACGTCTCTGGTCAGAGCAGCCTTTTCCACTCCAGAGCAGTTTCTCCATCCTGGTGCCCCATGGAGGTGTTTTTTAGAGGAGGAAAGGGGATGGGAAGAGATTCTCCTGCCTTCTGTTTGACCATCTGAAGAGCGTTTTGCTTCTACAGATGGGGTTTTGTATAAGAAGAAAAAAAACTTCAAAAAAGGCTGAGGAGGATTATTTTTAGGCGAGTAAAGCACTTTGAAATATGTCTTGCCCAAAGCCACGTGCAGTTTGTGGCCTAAAACCAGGATTTGATTAACAGTCACCACAATGCACTGTGCAGCCACACATCTGCTGGTGGTGGTGCCTCTGGACACTGGAATTCCCACCTCAGCAGGGCCATTTCCCCCTCGGTGGGGCCATCTCCCCCTCAGCAAGGCCATCCCCACCTCAGCAAGGCCAGATCCACCTCAGTAGGGCCACATCCACCTTGGCATGGCCATCTCCCCCTCTTCAAGGCCATCTCCCCCTCAGCAGAGCCATCCCCACCTCTTCAGGGCCATCTCCCCCTCAGCAGAGCCATCCCCACCTCAGCAGGGCCATCTCCCCCTCAGCA
>VXAC01003299.1:253206-292897 GCA_013399225.1 Rhipidura dahli | reverse complement strand
ATCAGGGCCATCCCCCCCTCATCAGGGCCATCCCCCCCTCATCAGGGCCATCCCCACCTCGGCAGGGCCTCCTCCATCCCTGCAGAGCTCCCTCTGTGGCAGGAGCAGGCTCCTCATCCCGGTGCTCGGAGCAAAGCGTGTCCCCTTCCTCCTGAGGTCACCGTGCAGCAAATGGGGGGTGGCCAGACCAATTCTGCTTTTATCCCCCCTGTGCCACATCCATCAGCTCTGGAGTCTGCCAGACAAAGCAGCCTGGAAGAGGGGCTTTGGGAAGAGCCTCCCGTGGATGCAGGGAGAGCTTTGGGAACGCTGCTCCCTGGCTGGAGGAAAGGTGGATCACTCCCAGTTAGCACTGGGAAAAGTTCCCAACAGGAGCTGGCTGGGTGCTGTGGGGGATTCCTGCATGGGGACACGAGGAGCAGGAGCGTTTTTGCCTTTCTTTTGTGCTCTCTGAGCCCTGAGGACAGCAGGCACTGAGCTGAGGTAAGTCAGTAAATCACCTTCGGTGAGCGGGCCCACGTTTACCCCAGGAAAGGCCCTGGCTCCAAATGATGCAATTAAAATCATGCAAATGCTCTCCCACATTACTCCCAGCGCCGGAATTTTTCACTGTCTCCCCTTAACCTGAAGCAAGAAGGGAAGCAAAGATAATGAGGTTTTCTCGGCTGCCCGTGCAGGAGGCTCAGGGCTCTGCACCCCTGCCCTGCTCCCCGCTCCTGGGCCAGGCACCTCCCACTGGGATTACCGTGATTAATATCATTTTCATTTAGCTGGATCAAACCCTCTTACCCGAAGCAATTCCATTTATTTCACTCTGGTGCTGCTGCATAACTCAATATTTAGGGTGTGCTGAGTCCTTCCCAGACCCAGGGAAGCAGTGGGACGGGAGCTTTTCATCCATCCTGCTCTTTGTGCTCAGCAAGGACCTGATCTGAGCCAGGCTTGAAGCCCAACATGCCCTGACTGTAACAGAGCACAGACAAGGCTTAATTGAGCTTTGTGTAGGAGCACAAACCCTGATTTTCCCTCAGGACATGCACTGCTCCTAAGCACAGTCCTTAAACAACTTACTGGAGGCATTTCAGGCTTTTGGAAGGTTCCCTTGAGGCAGCTGAGGGGAGCACAGGAGCTGCCTGCTCATCAGTGAGGAAATGCTGTTTTGAGGGATGTTATTATTTAGATCCCAGGAGGGGAAGTTGGAGCTGCTTTGCTTGAAGTGCAAGGCTGTGTGATGGGACCCCTGGGCTCTACCCTGCCCCACTCATCCTGTCACTGCCTTCCTCTGGGAACTGGCTGTGATTTCCCCTGGCAGAAGCAGAAAATGACCCTTAAAGCCAAAGAACTTGGGCCAGTCTAAAGTGTAATGCCGTGGGGAATGTAAAATGTGATGCCATGAATAGAGTGGCAATCGTGTGACTCAGTTTGGTGAATAGAATAAGATGATCTGACTCAGTTTCTCTGTGATGTTCAAGAGTTGACTGGTTTGGGCGCTGCTCTGGAAGGTTTTGTGTGATTCTACAGAAACTTTAACCCCCAAAAGGCAAATAGAGGAGTGCATGGACTTTGTTAGGAGCTTCTCTGATCGTCAGAGGGGAGGGAATAACACTCAGTGCTTGGGAAGGGAGCGCAGGGCACCGAGGCCCAAGGCCTTGTGCGTGTCCTTGATCCTTTTAAATTTTTTTTCAAGTTCAAACACTCAGGGAAATGTTTGAAACAATGGTGTTGGGCTTAAAAGCGAGGCTGGATGATGGGAATGTTCTCTTCCCAGCCATCCGTGTCAAGGGCTGCAGCCACCAGCAGCACTGGAGGTCCTCCATCAGCAGAGCCTCCTGGGCAGGACCAATAAAGAGGGATGTGGCACTCCAGGAGAGCTCCAGCTCCTGCCTTTGCTGCTTCCCAGGAAGCAGCTCTGGTGCTGACAGCTTGGGCTTGGGCTGCTCCTGCCAGCTCCAGATGTTTGCGTAAGGAAAAATAAAATAATCAAGGTCAGGACTTGCCCCAGGCCAGCCTGAACCTCTCTGAGAGCTCCCCACGGGAGTGTTCGAGCAGCAGGTGCCTGGTGCAGCCTCTCTGTCCTCACTTTAGTACTTCAAAGGTGCCAGGAGGAGTCTGCAGGCTTTTGCTGGTGTTCAGGTCCCTCTGAAGTGCCAGTCTGACAGCAGAGTCTCACATCCTCTCGGCATCAAACAAAGGGGAATCTCTGCACACAATACAGACTTCCCTGCACACAGCAAGAGCAGCTGCAAGCAGGAGGCTTGATGAGGCTACAGGTAGGATCTAACGTGCTGGAAATGATAATTTCCTCGAGCTGGAGGAGGAGATCAAATGATTCCTTTTTTTTTTTTTTCCCCCCTCCTAGTTCCACTTCTTCCCTTCTGTGCCCGATGAGCTTTAGAAAAATTTTCACAGCAGCAGAGATGAGCTGCAAGTAAACTTGGTAGTGTCAGGGCTGTAACTTGCAGCGACCTGTCTGGTCCCCTGCAGATGTGGAATGAGGTGAAAATAAACCTTTCCACATCCTCCAGGGTCAAATGGGGAGGGCTTAGGTAAAATTTATTGTTAGCTTGGGCTAGAAGACGAAAGGAGTATTCAGGTGAGGTCCTTGTGTGCTGTCTCTGCCTGCTGAGGAAGAAAAAAAAGCTGGTGTGACCCAGAAAAGTCCTGGCAGAGCTGTTTTTGTAACCCCTTGCTGTGTTCCTACCTGGACCCAGAGGAAAAGTGAGAGGCAAGAGCATTGTCAGGAGCTCAGAGCAAACTCAGAATGCTTTAAAGCTCTCCCTGTGAACAAGAGGCTCCTCATCTGGAGTGTGTCCCCTTTCCTGCACTGCTTTGTTACCTGGTGAAGTGCTGGGAGTCCTTGAGAGCAGAGCTGCAGCACTGATCCCACCCTGCTGTGTCCCTTCCCTGCCTCCTGACCTGCTGGGGAACGAGAGGATTTGTGCAGTCAAAAAGAAGTCAGGTTGAGAGTAAAACTCTGACTCGAGGGTTAATTTGCCTCTCTACCAGCTGGGATGTGATCCTGCTTGTAGTTCTGTTTTTCCAGCTCAGCTTTCCCCCCTCTTTTGGGCTTGTCCCCCTGTAGGGCTGGGCTGTGTGGCTGTGCTGGCTGTGTGTGTCTTGCTGATGATTTCATCTGCTGGTCCCTCTGGTCAATCAAACTTGACAGGAGGTTATTTCTTGATGAAACTCAGCAGCTGGAGAGATGAGAGGCTCTATCAAAGCTGCTTTCTTGACTAACAAAATCTGCACCAGGAGTTCTGACATCTTATTAGGCTTCAAGGCAGTTGAGTTGGAAGGAGCCCTTGACGTGCCCATCCTTATTTCTGTCACAGTTTTTTAATGTTGTATTTTTGCAGTGACCTCCGACTCTCAGCAGAGCTTCCCATGCCCTTGGAAGAGAGAGCAGCCTCCCATCAGAGCACTCCAAGGTCTCCTAAAAAGCTGCACCTTCCCGGGCACTTAATTTGGGAGCTGGAAATGCAAAGGCTGAGGGGGAGGAATAATCCTCCAGCAGCCAGAACAATCCCACACGCAGGGAGATAATGGAGACCTTGTCTGGACCTTGTACTGATGGTCTCCTTTCTTCCCAAGAGGAGTTTGGGGCCACTTTCTTTTCCTCTGTGATGTTCAAGAATTGACTGGTTTGGGCGCTGCTCTGGAAGGTTTTGTGTTATTCCACAGAAAGTTTAACCCAAAAAGGCAAATAGAGGAGTGCATGGACTTGTGCATGGGCTTGTTAGGAGCTTCTCTGATCGTCAGAGGGGAGGGAATAACACCCACCAGCTCCATCATTTCTCATCCCCTGCTGGACCCAGAACGGAACCCCAAATCCTTTCCTTTGCAGTGCACCAGAACTTCAGGAATGCATCCTGCCATGGATGACTGTGATCCGTGGCAGAACCAAGCCTCAAGTTCACAGGGATCTGTGTTTTGTCTCTCTTTCTCTCTGAAGGCCTTTTAAACCTGGAGAAGCTGCTGCGGCAGTTCCTCATTTCCAAGGACACGCTGTCGGTGCGGATGCTGGATGACAGCCGGGATCCCACCCCTCTCCTGAAGGAGATCCGAGACGACAAGACAGCCACCATCATCGTGCATGCCAACGCCTCCATGTCCCACACCATCCTGCAGAAGGTGAGCGTCCATCTCCCTCCCCCCAGCGTCCATCCCCCTCTCCCCGGCCGGCTCCTGGGTGATGATGGGGTGTGAAAATTCCTGCAGCAGCGCTGGGAATGGGCTCTGCCCAGAGAGGAATCGCCACTGATGGAGTTTGCATGGCTGGATGTGTGGGAGGGATGGTTTAATTGCTCTGAGTGGATGTGTTTGCTCTCCACAAGTGGTTCGTGTGGCTGTTGCCATTTAAGAGCCGTGAAGGGCTGCTCAGCTCTCTGAAATGACTCCATCAGTGCTCTTGTGCCTTCTTTTTTCCCCTCCCATCATATCTCTAACTTCTTCCTTCGTTTTATTATTTTTTTTAATTTTAATTGTCTTATTAACCGAGATTTTATTTTAATCCCGTTTATTTTTAAATGGTCTCTGGCTGCAGTTTTTAGCTCTTGTTTTGATAGCCTGCTTCAAAACTGAGCAGTGGCTCCAGATGGAGCAGAGTTTCCCACATCCTGGAGGGAACAAGAAGCACATTCCTGAAAAGGAGGCAGGATCCAAACACTGGGATCCCCCTGGCTGGTGCATTCCACACTGTCCTGGCTGTTTTATCACGGAAAGTGTCATCTAAAGGCCTTGCCTGTGTCAGGTTTATCCCTGATGACAGCCAGTAGGGATGTTTTTATCATTCCTCAATCCCTCCAAAAAGATTGTTATTCCCTTACATGCAATTTACATCCCTAAACAGACAGTTTGGGGGATTTTTTGGGTTTGTCTAATCAGGGGGGTTTTTTTGTGTGTTTTTTTCCCCTTTTCCCCTGTTGTTGCCTGGCTGCTGAGTGCTATCCCCCTCTCCTCTGTTGCTATAGTGACTTCCCACAGGCTCACAGCAGCTCTCTCCAGGCACCCACATCTCCCTGCCCAGCTCCAGCCTCCTCCTGCCATGGCTGAGAAACGTCAGAGACTGCCAGGGTTTCCCAGTAAAACCCAATTCTTCCAGCTAGGGGACTGTAGGAACGGAAGGCAATAAATAAAGAGCTCCTGATCTGGCACCTTCTTGCACCTTGGGAGGCTGGAAAGTGGTTTCTTTACAGAGCTGGAGCCAGGGCTGGTGGTGGTGAGCACCAGCTGCATCCACGTCCCACCCCACGGGGCACCAGCAGCAGGAAAAACGCGCTGTGGCTTTGCTGGTTCTGTCCCAGGACACCCAGCCCTGCACAGCAAAAGGAATCAGCAGTTTCTCATCCCTCATCCTCCACATATGGGCTGGAGACACTTGGCTGCTCCCCACATTCCCAGCCTGTCTCGCTCCCAGCTGCCAGGGGCAGGTGAATGGATGGCAGAGGCGCTCACAGGCGTCACTTTGCTGCTCACCTGGGTTTTCTGCCCTTGAAACCAAACACTCGGACCTCAAAGTGGGTCACAGGGAGAGCTGGCATTGGCACTGCCCCCAGGAAGGGACAAGGAAGGGGAATTGGTGCTAAGTTTTGCTGTGTAGGAGGTGAAAAATGAAGCAGCCTCCTCTGGAGTCGGGGGGCTCCTTGAGCAAACAGCTTTGCTGTGTCTGTTTTGCCACCTGGGCAAGGGACAGGGTGACAATGTGCAGCCAGAGGGCTGGGCACAGCCAGGCCTGAGCCACCAGCAGTGGTGGTGGTCTCAGGTTTGCACAGGAGCAGATAAAGAACAGGCAGGAAAAGGGAGAGGTGCACTCCAAGCTGCCTCTTTCTTGTCTTTCCTTCCCTCACTGTCTGTTGTCGCAGCTTCTGGGAGGGATAAAAAGGGACTCGCACCAGGAGGTGCTGCCTTTGGTCCTTCCCTCCTCACCTCCTGTTCCTCTGTGTGGTCTGGACTGCTGGGAAAACCTCTTTGCCAGGGTCTGGAAGCTTGATTTGAGACCAGCTGTGCTTGGCAGTGGAACAGAGGCTTCTAGGAGCATCTGCAGATTAATGCCCCACTTTTCCTGAGCATCTGTTCCCACAACCAACTCCTTGTGTAGTGAGAATTTTGGGAAAGGGCTTCAGTTATCTGCTCTGTGATCTCTAGAACAGATCATCCCCATGGAATATTTTGTGTCTTTCCCTCTGCATCCCTGGACACTTTTGCCCTCTTTTCCTCTATTTCTGTGGCCAGCACAGCCCTGTCTCAATTCTGAGAACAGGCTGAGTTACTGGGTCTCATCCATGCTCATTAATTTGTGGGATTGGAGCCCACATTTGACTGACAAAACTGGGAAACCACCAGTGGCTTGATTGTCCTTTTTTCTGTAACTCCCACGGGCTTCTCTTGCCTTTCTCTCTCCATCGTGATGTTTGTGGTAGAAGGGACAAGCCTGGAGCTCTCAGCTGCTGTTTTCCCTCATTATGTCTCAAAACAGGAGCAAAGACACAAAGTAGGAAACCTCATTGTCCACCAAAACCATCATGGAATTCCTTATCCCAAGGGGTTCTGGAGCTCTCAGGGCTGGGGCTGCAGGACCCACCTCACCTTTCCAGTGTCTCTGTGGACCACTGGAGTCTGCCCGGGGTTCAAAAGCTTCTGCTTTCCACAGGCAACTTCCTTAGAGTTTGTCCCTGGATGGATGCACCTGCAGGGTGCAGAAACCCCTGAATTCCCTCTTGGAATGCCGTGGAGGAAGCAGGGATGTTCCCAGGCGTCTGGAGCTGCAGCTCGGGCAGTGCTGGGTCGTTTCTCCTTGTGCAGGTGCTTTGTCAGGGCTGATGTGGGCAGGAGACCTCAGGTAGGCTCAGTCCTGCTGAAAAATTGCTTCCCCAGACTTTAATTTCCCAGGTCAAACCGTGCTGCTGTGTCCCACCCTCCCCTCCTGCAGGCAGATAGCGGCACTCACAGGGAGAGATAAGCCTGAAAAAGCAAAATGTGGCCCTGGCTGTAACTTGCTGGAGTGGAGATTGGAGCTTGTCAGGCTCTGGTTTAATCTCTTTTTTCGTCTCCTTCACAGGCAGCTGAACTGGGGATGGCGTCTGCCTATTACACCTATATCTTCACTAATCTGGTAAGGAGTTTTTCCCAGCTTTTCCTGCCTGAGTGTGGAGCTCATTTTAATGGGAGCTGATCCCCCTAACCCACGGGATCCTTGGGAAGAGCCACGTGCCTGCGGTGGGGAGGGAGGGAGGGAGGGAGGGACGAAGGGGCGTCACCTGCTGCCTGGAATCTAAAAGCAAAACCTTCCCAAACAATATCAAGGGCAGTAATTCCAGAAGCAGTTTTGAAATGAAAGCTTTCTGTGCACACGTGGTATTGGATTGCTGCAATTTTTATCAGGTTAATCAATTAGTGCATCTGGCAGGTACATCCAGTAAGAGACCAGTTGCCCCAGCAACCCACCCTTGGGTCTGTCCCTTGGAGTTGTTCTGTGTCTTGTTATGTCTCTTAAATTCTGGCGCAAAACAAGATGTCCTCGTTAGAAATTCCTGTCGCGAAAATCAGACTAAGCAGGACGTCAAGGATGTGTTAGGAAGGGTTGGCTTATTGTTCTAAAATGTGAGGAAGGGCAGGAACAGTGCTGGAAACTGTACAACTACATATAAAAATGCTACGAGGCTACAAATCTATGAAAAATACAGAAAAAGCTAAAAAATCTTCAGGCATCGTTCCTGCAAAGCTGGGAAGGCTTTCCCTGGTCTTTGGGAGGTGGAAAATGATTGGTGTGACATCCAAAGGCAGGAATTGTGGACGTTGTGACAGGAGCAATGAGATGTGTGGGTCTTTGGGAAGCTCCAGCAGATGGGTGGCTCCTGACTTTCCTGATTTTCCTGATTTGTGGGTGTTATGCTGGAGTTGTCACCCCCCTGAGCCCATTCCCTGTGCTGTCCTGTCCCTGAGACAAAGGAAGGATGATCCCATAAATGTTGAGAGCGGGGTTTATCTCCAGCGTGGCCGTTTGGCTTTATAGCCTCTAATAACAATAATGGGGGCATCATGTGGTTCAACCCCGCAGAGCTGTGCTAACGAGGGCTGAGGCAGCAGCAGGGGAAACCCAAAATAAGCATCAGAGAAACTTCTCCCACTGCAGCAGCTCCAGGGCTGCCACGGGGCACGAGGGAAGTGCCACCAGGAGAGCAGAACCTGGCTATTAGTGCTGGTGTGGGGCTGATGGAAGCCTGGGGGATTCAGTGCAGGTGCCTCCCAGCCCAAATGATTCTCCTATTCTCTAATTTCCATTAATATTTCTGGCAGGGAAGCCGAGAGCTGAGTCACACTTTGTGTTTGGGTGGGAGACAGACGGGAAGGGCTGGAGCCAAACGTGTGGGCAGGGGAGCTGGAGTGGAGAGGAGCAGGGGAAGGAGGGAAATGGAGGGGTTGGGAGCCAAGGGAGCGATTGGGGCACAGAATGGAGAAGGGGTAAGGAGAAGCAGGTGTCAGAGAGAGAGAAAGGCAGGGAATAAAAAAGGCCACGAGGCTCCTGGCTGGACCACCGGCACTTGGGTTCCTGTTCAATCCATAGGTCAGTCCAGCAAGAGCTTCACTGCTCCTGTTCATCCCCACGGAACAGGCAGGACAGGCAGAGGCAGGGACGTTCCTGAGGGGATCAGGCAGGGATGGAGCCTGGGGATTGTGCTTTGTGCCCCAAATCACGGCATCATTGTGCTGGCAGAGCCGCTGAGGGACGGCGCCATCCCCACCAGATCTGCCCACCATGCCAAACCCAGCCATTCCCCACTCCCAGGAAGTATTTCCACTGCTCCCAAACAGCTGCTCCTCTTCCGCCTGCCCTCCCCAGCCCTGGTCACAGTCCCACAGAACAGGGCTGTGCCACGGTGGGGGATTTCCAGAGCGGATTCTGCTCAGGGATGCTGCTCAGAAAACAGAAAGAACTCTAAAAATGAAGCTCCCACCTCCACCCCCACACCATCCCTGAGCACGGGTGTGATTAAGCATTTGCTGGAGGTGAAATTTGCCTTTCAAACCCATTCATCTCGTGGAGTGCAGTTATGGCAGGTGAGAAAGAAATGAGTTTTGTTGCCATTCACGCTCTCGGGGTATTAATCTGTTTACCCAGGTTATTTTAACCACTTTATCCAAAAGCCCAGCCCTCAGCAGAACTAACTGGATTTTTGGCAGGGTTCATTATGGAAAGGTGACATCAGACAAAACCTGGGCAGATGGAAGAGTTGTTTAAGGAAATTAGTAATATTTAAATGGGGATTGGAGATGGGAGTGAGCAATTTAGGCTCATAAATCTGGAGGGATTATCAAGCTCCTAATGAACCCTCTGAGGTTCTGCAATCACTGCCTAATAGAAAAGATAAAATCATGGTGAACTACTGTCAAGGGGAGCAAGCAAAAAGATGGCTTAAATGGAGAGAGAACCCATCAGGAGAGGGAATAGAGAGTTTGTAGAGCACTGAGCTGCTTGGAGATGGAAAAATATTTTGGGCAAAAAAAGAAAAAAAGAGGGGAAAATAGGATAAACTGCTGAATTAAACACCTGCCCTGCAGCTCTAGAGGGGAATTCTGTTTCTGTCTTTCAGCATTAATTTCATTTAATAAGCACATCCCAGCTGACAGCTCTGCTCTCTGTGAGGGTGAGAGGAGGGAATTCTCTGTGCTGGGGCACAGGAAGGGGAATTTTGGGGGTGATGGGAGTGGTGGCTGCAGGGAGTAGCACCAGTGCTCTCCCAGACTTTAGGAGATGACTGCAGCAGATGAGGAGGAACCCCATCCTCAGCCCCTGACACATTTCCATGGGAGCCAAAGCGAGCAGCCCGATGGAAAAATATCCAGGGGCTCCTTTCCTGTGTGCAAATTCATTATCAGCCTCCCCCAGCCAGCTCCAGGGACCCTTTGTGTCGGCAGCAGCAGCAGCCTGGCAAATTTTCCGGGAGTCCAAATGGAACTTTCAGGTCTGGTGCTTTTGTTTTCCCCACATCCATCACCTGCATTGGGGGCAGCCCTCCTGTCCTCCATCCCCTGGCAAAAAAATCTCCATCCAACCCAAATTTCTCCCTGGTATCTCCATGAGGTGATGATTCCCTTGCTCTGGGACTTTTGGGAGGGATGAAATTCCCTGAAGAGGTGCTGGGATGAGCTCAGAGCTGTTCATCACCCCTTCCCTTCTCCCTGGCAGGGCTGTCTGGGTCTCCACAGAGCTCACGGCCAGGTGAGGGGGCACTGAGGTGAATAATAATAATAATAATAATAATAATAATAATAATAATAATAATAATAATAATAATAATAATAATAATAATAATAATAATAATAGTGCATAAGTAGACCATTGCAAGCAGACTGCTGTGCCTTGAAGAAAATGTTCCTCCCAGCACTGGAATCCCTGAAATCAGCAGCACCGAGTAGGAGGGGTGTTGGATGCCTCCAGAACCCCATGCTACAATTAATTCTTTTAGCTTGNGCAGGGTTCATTATGGAAAGGTGACATCAGACAAAACCTGGGCAGATGGAAGAGTTGTTTAAGGAAATTAGTAATATTTAAATGGGGATTGGAGATGGGAGTGAGCAATTTAGGCTCATAAATCTGGAGGGATTATCAAGCTCCTAATGAACCCTCTGAGGTTCTGCAATCACTGCCTAATAGAAAAGATAAAATCATGGTGAACTACTGTCAAGGGGAGCAAGCAAAAAGATGGCTTAAATGGAGAGAGAACCCATCAGGAGAGGGAATAGAGAGTTTGTAGAGCACTGAGCTGCTTGGAGATGGAAAAATATTTTGGGCAAAAAAAGAAAAAAAGAGGGGAAAATAGGATAAACTGCTGAATTAAACACCTGCCCTGCAGCTCTAGAGGGGAATTCTGTTTCTGTCTTTCAGCATTAATTTCATTTAATAAGCACATCCCAGCCGACAGCTCTGCTCTCTGTGAGGGTGAGAGGAGGGAATTCTCTGTGCTGGGGCACAGGAAGGGGAATTTTGGGGGTGATGGGAGTGGTGGCTGCAGGGAGTAGCACCAGTGCTCTCCCAGACTTTAGGAGATGACTGCAGCAGATGAGGAGGAACCCCATCCTCAGCCCCTGACACATTTCCATGGGAGCCAAAGCGAGCAGCCCGATGGAAAAATATCCAGGGGCTCCTTTCCTGTGTGCAAATTCATTATCAGCCTCCCCCAGCCAGCTCCAGGGACCCTTTGTGTCGGCAGCAGCAGCAGCCTGGCAAATTTTCCGGGAGTCCAAATGGAACTTTCAGGTCTGGTGCTTTTGTTTTCCCCACGTCCATCACCTGCATTGGGGGCAGCCCTCCTGTCCTCCATCCCCTGGCAAAAAAATCTCCATCCAACCCAAATTTCTCCCTGGTATCTCCATGAGGTGATGATTCCCTTGCTCTGGGACTTTTGGGAGGGATGAAATTCCCTGAAGAGGTGCTGGGATGAGCTCAGAGCTGTTCATCACCCCTTCCCTTCTCCCTGGCAGGGCTGTCTGGGTCTCCACAGAGCTCACGGCCANTGTTTTTTCTTTTAATAACATACCGACCTCAGGCTGGGTTTGAGTTTCAAAACATTTGTCAAGGCGATTAGATGGGAATAATTGAAACAATTAAAATTATTACTGTAAGGGGGAAGGTGTAAAGGAGGTTTCCCAGTGCCTTAAGTCAGGCAGGGCTATTCACGGGGTGCAGTTCTGTTCCCTGACAAAATTGTGTGCAGGTGTTGTTGCTGATAAAACAGCTGCCGTGTTCAATTCCCACAGACCAGATAAATCAGTTTGGGTTGTTTTTTTTTTTTTTTCTCTCGTGTTTCCTGCTTTCTCTTCTTCATTTGGTGATTTATAAAGAGGTCTTTGTACAGGACAGGGGTTTCAAAGCTGAATTGTCAGCCTGGAACTGGAAGTGGAGGGGAAATTGGTGTCCAAATCCTGCAGACAGTGCCACGTGTTTCAGCTGTAGCTTGTCAGCAGGGTGACATCCCTTGGAAGGAGGGAATGATGTCAAATCAAGCAGAGGGACAGGGAACTGCAGATTAGGCTTTGACCAGGGCTTAGGCTTTCAGTCCTGCTCTGTGAAATTACCTTTTTTTTGGTGAAATAATCTTCTTTTTGGCCGTGAGCTCCAGCACAGACCGTGGTGTTTGGCCTTTGTGCTGCCAGGGGCACCTCCCTGTCTGTGGCCAGGTGAGGAAGGCAGAGTCCCTCGTTACCCTGTGACAAATCTCCTCTCTGAGCCCAGCCAGCCTTGCTGATTCCCAGCAGCTGATGCGGAGTGTTCTGGAGAGCCCCGATCATTGCCTGGATTTATGGATCATATTTCCACTGGCATGTGGTAGCAGGGCAAACAAATCAGGTTTTTGCAAGGCTGCCAAAGCAATTTCTCCTCATTCTAGTTAGCATGAGGGAAGGAGGATTTAGACAAAGCAGGAACTGGGCCTCCCTGCCTTTTGCTGCCTGCCTGAGTCTACTTTCTGACCAGATATCTGTGCACAGTTCCCAGTTTTTGGGTAAATCATTCTCTCAGACACACCCCAGCCCCTCTGAGGTGAGGGCAAACCTCTCTCTTTCCCTCTGCCCTCCTTCTCAACCCTTTTTTTTTCCCAACAGCTGGGTTTTTTTAGTTCCCAACATTTAGCACTTGACCTCTTTGTGATTAGTCTCTCTCTCTCTCTCCAAATCTCAGGCTCCCTGCAGAGAAGTCGAAGTTTGGGCAGTGTATTTTCCTAAAAGTGCTCTCGCTTGAAGGACAGCCTCCAAAATTTAACAGCTGGCCTTGCATGAGGAGTTTCAAGAGCCATGTGGCAAGTTGATGCTTTTTTGGGAAGAGAAATCCAATTATAAATATAAATATGGTTCCCCTAAATCCTTCCCGAGCTCCCTGAGGTCACAGCTTCTCTTCCCCTACCTGAATGGCCAACTAGCATTGCCTTGAGTAGATCTACCTCATCCTCTTACCTACTCAAACTGTAGCTGTGATGCCTTTTTTTCCCTCCTAGAGAAATTGATTTTTGCTTGTGGTCCATTAGAAACTTATTGACTCTGTCGATAGTTTATAAATAAATGGAGCCTTTCAGGAAAACCATAGAAAGCACTTAACATAATATTGTCCACTTGAGTAAACAAATAAATGTGTTCTGAGGGGAGCTTTGGGATGATTAACAGACTTGGCAGCTCAGCACTGAGGGCAACAGCATCCAGAGAGGAAAAGGCAGAGTTTTCTCAACATCTAACTGAGGTTTGGTGATATTTGGGGGAAAAATTGGTCACTTTGGGCCAGGGGGTGAAGAAGTGACCATGGCAGTCTCATGTTATAAGCCCTCTGCTCCTTTTGGGTTAAGTGTGGTAGTTCTGCCTTCCATGAGCTGGGAGAAGACTCCCTGGAGTTCAGTTTGCCCAGAAACTTTCTCTGGGATACTTTGTTAACCCTAAAATGGTCAATAATGGCACACATTGATGATGCCAGCAGTGAAGTCACCAGAGCTGTGCTGAGTTGGCACTGCAGGTTTGGCTCTTGCAAAAAATCTGCCAAGAAATCTCGGCATGGACATTGCAGTCTGGGTTTGGAGAGCTTTTCCAAGCACCAAACATTCTGGACAAGGAAGTTTTGCCAGAGCGAGGGTTTAATAGAGAAATGGAAGCCTTGGCTCAGCGTTCTCCTTTCCCATCCCTCATAAAAAAAGAGAAGGAATAGCACAGAGTGTCCTGGGCCTGGTGTAAATCAGCTTTTGGTGCTGTCAGAGGGACTGGAGGGGAGCGAGGTCAGCGCAGCCTTTACAGCAGTGAGTTTCTCCTGCTGAGCACAGTGTTGGAGGGTGTTTTGAAGGCTGTTAATCAGCAGATCCAAAAATCCAATAAAGTCCTTGCAGTGATTAGGAGAGGAAGATAAAACTGTGTGTGTGCAAGAGAGAGAGAGAGGGGAGGGAGGCATCTTGTTGTTGGTGGAACCTGAATTGAGCAAACGCTGTTCCTTGCAGAGCCTTGGGATGAGGTCAGGCAGGCTGTGGGAAGGTCTGGCTGTCCCTGGCAGTGACAGGAGCCCCTCTTCAGGCTCATCCCCAGCCTGCAGGCACCTCTCGCTGCCTCCTGGGTGCTCTGTTCCGCGGCTGCGGAACAGGATCCCCGGCAAAATCGATGCTGCTGGAAGGAGCTCGGGAGCTGCTGCAGTGCTGAGCAGCAGAGTGGCCGCTGCAGGGGCAGCAGCTACCGGGAGCCACTCTCCGGAGGGACATCCCAGCAGGGCAGGGCAGGCAGCTCCAGGATTTAAAATAGTTTTATTTTTGCCAGGCAGGCTGCTGTGACACTGACAATCTCCTGCTGGGCTCACCCTTTCTGTGCTCCAGCCTCTTCTTCCCGGAGTTGGGAAGCAGTAGGATGAATGGTGAGGGAAGAACTGGCCACAGTTTGTGGGATTTCCTTTAGCTGAGGAGTTGATTGCTTAGCTGCAGATTTGTGATGATGCCTCATTAGTGAGATGCTGATAGGTGAACGCTGCCTTTGATGTTTTGCATCGTAAGGCAGGTTTTTAACTCGCATCTCTTCTGGGCTGCTTGGCCTGGAGAAGAGAGTCTTCAGGGAGACCTCACAGCACTTTCAGTGCCTAAACATGACCTACGAGAGGGCTAGAGAGGGATTCCACAAGGGCATGGAGTGATAGGACAAGGGGGAATGGGTTTAAGGTGAAGGAGGGTAGATTTAGATGGGATATTGGGAAGAAATCCTTCCCTGTGAGGGTGGGGAGGCCCTGGTTAGAGACATAACAATCCGGCAGAACAATCTTCAGGTGCAAATGTTTACAAAAATGGTAACTTTGTTTTAGACAGCTTGCATGGGAAAGACAGAGCTCTCACAAAATGCTAGAGAGCTGAAGAAATGCACTGCTGAAGCTTTTTCAGTACCCACACGTCCCTAACGGAACAGGCACTGTATCCTGCAGATCTGATCATAACTCACGCCCGGCGACGCCGGAAAATCCAATCTCAGGGCTCTGGGATGGCAGAGCTCGGCCCTGTGGCTTTTCCCAGCCAGGTCCTGCCAATGATCTCAATTCTGGGGTCACTCCGTGGGGTCTGTGTGCTGCTGGAAAGTGAAGGGTGCAGGTCGGGAGCCGCAGGAACACCGGGAGTGACTTCATCCTCTAATAACTCCTCCAGCGCCGCCGTCTCCCAGGGAACCCCGTGGAATTCAATTAGCTAATGTGTGCCTAGCACTCGGAAAATATAGAGCGCCACGGAATTGCTAAGTGTTGTTATTTAACAGCACACATTTAGTGGTTGCAGCCCTGTAGTAGCAGTCAGAAAATCTACACTGTAATTGCCTGCTGGTGCTGCTGCCAAACTCGCTGTGATTGGAGCAAGGCCTGGGGATTTTTCTTCTGTGAAAAAGTTCATTAATTTTGGCTGCAGATCCTCCGGGCCTAATTTTTTTTTACCGAGGTTTTTTGAAGCAGGAATATTGACGTGTGGTGGGTGTTTTAAAAAACAGAGTGGAAAGAGGGGGAGGAATTCAGGCGGGCAGGATTTGCATCCCTGAAATTCACCTTGGCGTGATTTCTGGTGGTTTTCTCTGTGCCTCAGGTTGGACTGAGATTGAGGGCCAAGTTTTGGGCAATTACTGCAATTCCTCCAATGTATGCAGAGGGTTAAATAAACCAGTGGAATAGGAGGAAATGAGGGAGCTGCTGTTTGCACCCATTCTGATGGCATTTTCTCAGAGCCTGTGGTTACAAAGCTGTGTTTGCACAGGTGGAGGAGGATCCCTTTTATACAGGATGTGAGAGTTATTTTCCTAATGGTTCTTTGCTGTTACGGCATTGGGAATCTTCTATCCTGCAAAAGCACCATCCAGCCCTGGTGATGAGGGAGAGTAACTCCAGGAGGAGAAAAAGGCAGCTGGGAAACTGTTTTGTGTAGGAATGAACTTCACTGTGCCTCAAAGAGAAATCCTTGGCTCTCCAGCTGAAAACAGCCCTGAGATCAGGGGTTTTCCACCCCTTGTCCTGCCTGTGTTTGCCCCTTGCAGCGTGGGAGGAAGGCAGGACAGGTGGGAAATCAGCTGAGAGGTGCAGGTCTCGAACAGCAAATGAGGTTTTGTTTGCAAAACATGGGTTTGGAAATGTCAAGCGTGGTGAAGGAGTGTGTGAAAAGGGAAAAAAAAAACCAAAAACCAACAAATAGGGACAGGAGTTGAGCTGGCAGCTCAGGGAGTATCGGGATGCTCTCACCCCTTTGCCCTCTGCAGCAAAGCCTGACCTTACCAAATCTCTCTTATCCCACTGCAAACGAAGTGTGTCCCCCTAGGGTGGTTTATCTCCATCTCGTTGCATAGGCAGCTCACGGCTCATTTCCTCCTGACCCCACTCTGCCGGCTGCTTTTGTGCTCAGCTGATGAAAAGACATTTAATGGCCAAAGATTGGAGCTGGAGCAGAGGGAAGGGACAGGGAGCAGTGGGTGGAAGGGGTCGGGTACAGGCCATGCCACCCCTGTGTGTCACAGAGGTGATGCTTTATGGACGTGACAGCCACAGAAATGGGGTTTTCTGCAGCTGGGAAAAGATGGAGAGGGTTGGCTGTAGGAAAAGACCAAAGCTGGCACAACGCAGCCAGGGGTGATGGGAGCTGGGCAAAGCTGCTGGTAACGTTTGAGCCAGAGCAGGTTTTTGGCTCTGGGGGAACCTATCAGGGTCTGGCTGTGGTTGTTTTGCAGGCAGAGAGTCCTGGGAGCTGCCTTGGGGCAGGGACATGGAATTCCCCTAGGGAAAGTGGGAATTTCCCCTGGAAAAGTGGGAAAAGATCCCTTCAGGGGCTGGTTCTGACCACGGCACTTGGTCAGTCAGGGCAGGCAGGGTCTGTGGCTTCAGCCCTGTGGCTGTGGCTGTGCCTGGCTGGGGTGAATCTCACCTCTGCCTCGGCTTCCCCTCGTGAAGTGAGACCACTTCATTCCCTCACCCAGTAATTGCTAATTTAAAGATCAGAGCGTAACAAACACTTCAACTTCAAAAGCTTGGAAGTGTTTTCAGGGGAGAAAAGGCACAAGAAATAAATAAACACTAATTTCAGCTGCCCTGAGGCTGGGGCAGGCTGGCACGAGAAGGAAGCCTTGGATTTTGTGGCTGTTGTGGTACAAACTATCTCATTTTCCTCCTGGATATCCCAAAGCCAGGAGGGCAGTGCGGCAGCTGTGGGCACAATGTGCCTCGGGGCTCTGGCTGCGGGGAGAGAGGATTTTACAGGGGTTTAACATCCCTCCTGCTGCCGTGCCTGCAGCCAGCATCTCCTCAGGCCCAACTCCTCATCAGCCATCTGCCCTCGCTGACAGGATGCCGTGGGTGAATGGATCACCTGTCAGCGAGGCAGGGGGAGAAAAATCATTCAAATGAATCAATAGTTCACAGGCAATTTCACGTTACCCAACATTAACGCGGCGCCGCGTCCAAAACGCGCCTCATCCTGGCCCTCGTCACCTTCCCGTGGGAGTTGTCCGGGCTGGAACAGTCTTGGAAGTCCCACGTTTGGGAGATTTACAGGAATTGCTGCTGCGTGCCCAGCAAAGAAAAAGAATGGCTCGACTTGCTGGAATCTCATCCCCCACAGAGCCCAGGGACGGCTCAATCGGTGATGGACATCCAGCAGTTGCTGGAACTGTCACTCCCACCTTCTCACTCCACTTCAGCAATTAGCAAAAGAGAAATTAGTGAGGAAGGAAGGGGCCATTATTCCCTGCTAATAGGACAAGGAGGGCTGGGTTTTTCTCCAGGTTTTGTCGTGTAGCTGCTTCTGTGCATGTGAGGAGCAGAACAGAGCCCTCCCTTTTTGCTTCAATTTTTTTCATGCAGTCCTTTTTATACTTCTTACTGCTTGCAGAAATGCAAGAGGAGGCTCCCAGCTCCAAAACCCACAGTTGAGGCACCTTCCCACCCTCCCCTGGGCATTAGGGTGGCATCTCCTCCTGGTACCTGGCAGCACAAAGGAGCAGTGCAGCATTAGGGTTTTTTAGGGTTAGGTAGAATTCGGTTCTTGCAGGCATAAAACTGATTTAATTTAACAGTTGAAACTTGATGTCCCCAAACTACATGAGGTGATAGAGAAGCTTCTCTCAGCAGGTGAGTGACACCCTCTCCAGAGGGTTTTGAGGGTTTTTTTGGTGGGATTTGGCCAATGCTGTAGTGAACTTTAAGTAGACATCTTTGTTAAAAGCCTGAGATGAGCATCACCTGAGTCAAATCCTGGTTAAACCCCAGGCTCTCCCTTCCAGCAGCTGGGTGGGTTTCCTATCCAGGGTTCTCACTGGTCTGTGGTCCCATTCCCTTCGAGGGCACTGAGTGGGTTTGAGGCTTTCAGGAGCTGTTTTCCCCTCTAACCCCGTTCTGTGTTTTGGGCTGCTGTAGGAGTTCTCCCTCCAGCGCCTGGACAGCCTGCTGGACGACCGAGTCAACATCCTGGGATTCTCCATTTTCAACCAGTCTCACGCCTTCTTCCAAGAGTTCGTCCAGAGCCTCAACCAGTCCTGGCAGGAGAACTGTGACCATGCTCCCTTCACTGGGCCAGCAGTGAGTAAAGTCCAGTCCCATCCCCCAGAACCTCCCTGGGCTGGGAGCTGGGACAGACCACAGGGAAAACCTTGTGGGAAGAGCTCCAGGATAGTCCTGAGCATTGTGGGAAGAGCTTCAGGATAGTCCTGAGCAATGCAGGGGTAGAAACTCTGGTCTTTAAGTAATTTAAAAAAAAAATTATTAAATAATTTAATGACTTAATCCTATTTAACATTGTGCTAAAGAGCTCAGGGACATCCCCAGGCTGCTGTTGTACCTTGGATTGGATTTTGTGGGGAGATGCTGGTCCAGGAATGGGAAGGAGGAGCCAGGGCAGAACATTTTTATTGAGTAGGTAGGAGAGGACTTGGGGTGTCATTGTCTGTGATTTACAGGGGAGCCTCCTGAAGTGGAAAATACCAAAGTGACCCTGAAAATCAGAGCTGCCCAAAGAACTTTGGGGTGCAGAGCTTTGCAGAGCTTCTCTGTGCTGGACTGGGGGAACAGCTTTAAATTCAAACCTAATCTTAATTTGGATTGTATTTGTCTGGGAGTGCAGGGGGTGATGCAGCTCTGGTTCAGCGTTTCCCTCAGGGAGTTTGTCCCTGTGTGTTGAAACTCCAGGAAAATGGCTCGTGGAGGATGCAGACGGCACAGGAAGGGCTGGCTCAGGCAGATGCCGAGGGGCTGAGCTGTGCTCCATGCTCCAGCATCCCCCTGGGCAGTGAGCACATGGGCACTGGAGAATTCCCCAGCGATTCTCCACAACTGGGAGAGTCTGCAAAGCAGATTTGCCACACCAGAGGTGCAGGGAGCTGCAGCTGGGGGAGGGGAGAGAAAGGAAAATATCATCAGCTGAACCTTTTGCATGGATTTTAATGACCTCAGAGCCCCCTTGAGGAGCTGAGCTGCTGGAAACCTCCTTATTGTCACCACAAAGGGATCCTTAAGAGGCAAAATAAGGAGATTTTTGCCCTTTGTGTTCTCATCCTTTGGCTTGACTCGAGCTTCTGTGCCTGGGACCATCCTGCTCTCCCTCCCACCCCGAGGCAGCTGCAATCAGCTTGCCCTGCTCAGTCTCCATGGGATTTCTACCAGGAAGATTCCTTTTTGGATTGCAGGGGCTGTTGGGAGGCATTAAAGACAAATTTCCTCCTCGTAGTGCAAACAGGAGCCAGCAGGAACCGGCAGCAGGTGCGATGGGGAGATGAAAATTCTCATTGTGGGTTCTTAGCCTGCGTTGTTGTGAGCATCCAGCAAAACCTGGTGGTGGCAGGATGTGAGGTGATGCCTGGAGGGGCTGGAATTCTTCAAAATGCCACATCCCAGGTGGTGGGAAAAGGATTTGAGGGTGGGGAAGTCACAGAGCAGAGGTGAAATGTTCCCAGGCAGTTTCTTTTGTCTGTGAGATGAATCCAGGGCTTTTCCACCTCTGCTGTTGGAAATCCAGCAGGGAGCATCTCTCTGTGTTAGGGCTTCCCCTCCTAGCCCTGGGAAGGAGTTATCCTGTGGGATAACTCATCCTGAAGAGAGAAGAGGAAGCTTAACAGCTGGAAGTGACAGGAGGGAGGTTTCCTGTGAGCTGCAGAAATCCCAGGGCTTTCTTGCTGGAGCTGAGGAAGCATCTGACAAAGGAGGAGGGAGCTGCCTGCTCTAATGCCATTCTCATTAATCACATTGCAAAGAAAGGAAATCAGAGAAAATCATTTAAATTACAGATGGCTGGATCTGGTAATTAGAATTTGGGCTAAAACAGATGTTTGTAATTAAGTGTTTATGTCATTGAATAAAATCCAGATTGCAAAGTCTATTTCACAGGGTTTTAATGGTTTTAATTCCCCGTGTTGGGTTTGGGGGCAAAGACACAGCTGATAACGTTTTAGGGAGAGGAAAAAAAAACCCCACACGGCACAACCCAGAGCAGCCAAACCTGTCCATGTTTGAGTGTCAAGGATTGTCAAGAATTTGGCTTTGGGGAGTAAGGGAAGTCCCCCAAACCCCCTGGATTTTCTGTGGAGCTCTGATACTGCAGAGGGGCACAAAACCAGCAGGGCTCTGCACAAATCAGACAGTGCAGGCGAGGGAGAGGATCAATTTGTTAGCAGGCAAATTGGCTTTTTTGTGACAGAGGGACAAACCCGTGGTTTAAAATGAGAGTATAAAAGTAGTGAGAGGTTTTTATAGGTGACATGGGGAAAGTTGAGGGCAGTGACAGATCCCTGTGGCTGGATCTGCCTGGAGAATGTTCCAAAGGGTTTTTTTCACTCCTCTGTTGAAGGTTATGAGCTCAAAACCATGTGGTTCACACCTGTTGCATGCAAAGCCAGGCTGCAGGGAAGGGATTCCTATTCCATGCCATGAGGACTTGGTCCTGTGCATCTCCACACCCTCCCCAATACTTTAATTGATGGAAATCATAAAGGGTGCTGGCAGAAATCCTAATGAATTTTCCAGAGTTCAGGAGTAAAACATTCCAATCAATAATGTCAAATGCTTCACTGAGATCTACAAGTCTTTTGCTCAGCAGCTAATAAGGGATTAACTGCTTGGGGAAAATGGAAATGGAAACCCAACAGGAGCCAATATTCTGATTTGGTAGGAAATGGGTGAAACTTTGGGGTCCTCGGGTTGTGTTTGGTCTCATAACAGTTTCATTTGTCCAGCTGGTGTTAATATGGTTCCTGATTTGGGAAAGAATTGCTAATTGGGTTTGACATCCTGTAACCTGAACGGGATTAAGTTCATAATTAAAACTAAGTGTATGGAAAAAGCTTCATGGAACAGGAGCTGAGGACAGGAGCTGGGCTGGAGAAGCTCTGTTAGGGAAGGAATTTGTATTGAAGGAAAAAATAAAGGTAGAGAGAAGGATCTATCAGCTCCTTTAAGAATCTCTGGAAAAGGCTTTCCAGGAGGGGGATTTTAAGTCAGCCTTAGCAGGTTGGAGGAGTGAGAGGTCACCAGTGCTGTCAGAGCTGGTGTGTGGGATTTTGATGGCGTTGGGCTTGACTCCTGCCTTTCATTTAGGATGGCTTTGAGGGTTTTGTGCTGCTTTTTGAGTGTCTGATCCCACACCAGTGTGGGCAGTGAGGTGTCACCACTGGTCTGAGTAAGATCAAGCAGGGTTAAGTCCAAATTAACAACAGAGTGGAAGCCAAATGTTTGTTGGGATCATTGAACTGGGCGAGATTGTCCTTGCAGGGCCACTGGCAGCAGAGAATAAACCCTGGTCAGGCTCTGGGAGGAGGAGAAGATGCAGATGCCCCACTGCAGGGCTGGAAGCCATAGCTGGGGTAATGTGGGGAAAACACCCCCAAGCTGGACACTGAACCCTCTGCCAGGAGCTGGGACAGGGAGAGGATGCTCCTGGAAGTATCCATGAGGAAAATGCAGCCTTGATAATAATGAGCTGCAACGGCTTAATTCCAGCAGAGTCGGGAGGTGACAGTAATTAAAAGTGAAATCTCACTCGCAACAGTGAGCACGAGGGAGGAAATGGCTGATTGGTAATGAGCCCAAAGCCATGGAAACTGCTGTGCACGGGCGAGAAACGGGCTTTGTGAGGCTGCCTGGGCAAAGAAACCTGGGAAAGGCAACCAAAGACAAGGTGAGGAAGAGAGAGGGGTGAGCTCTGCCACTCTGGATGTGCCCTCAGCAGTGCTGTTCCAGCAGGGAGCTGGGGGTTGTAGCGAGGGGTGGGTGATGTCTGTGGGGTCTGAAAGGCAGGGTTTGGCTGCTTGATGAGCAGATCGAGCAAAACCTCATTTTTTGTGGGTCTGCCTGTCAAAGAAGTGGTCGGAGAAGGCCACCCGTGGTGGCTGAAGCAGCACAGTTGTCTTTCCTTCCGTGGGAGCAAGCACAGGATCTCAGGAGCAATTCCCTCCCCCTGGCAATTCCCAGTTTGCTCAGGAGCATTCCCCCTGGCCAGCAGGTTTGATCAGAGCCCCCCAAATGCTCAAAAAACCTCCTTTGGTTAGGAAAGCAAAACTGCAGCAGCGGAGATAGAAAGGATTGGGAAGGAGCAAGGACAGGTGACACTGACGGATGAAACAGGCACGCACCACGGCGATCCCAGGCTGTGCACGGAACACTTTCCACCTCCAATGTGCAGCAGGAAGGTGGATTTTGATCCCTCCAGCTGACTTTTCCCCGCCTTTCCCCCCTTCCCTCCTCCAGCTGTCCTCAGCACTGCTGTTTGATGCTGTGTATGCCGTGGTGACGGCGGTGCAGGAGCTCAACCGCAGCCAGGAGATCGGCGTCAAGCCCCTGTCCTGCGGCTCGGCGCAGATCTGGCAGCACGGCACCAGCCTCATGAACTACCTGAGAATGGTGAGAGGGGGCTGGGGGTTGCTCCTCGCTGCAGGAGGAGCTCTTGGAAGGCAGTGGAAAGAGAGATCTGGGGGTTTGGGTTGTCACCAGCCTTGGAATGAGGTGAAACGCTCCCTTTTTCAGGCTTTGCCTCAGAAAAGCTGCAATTTGATGGATTTTTTTTTTTTTTTTTAAAGTATGAATGTTTCTAAGTGATTTGAGCTCTGACTTGAGCTGATATGGGAGCATGCAGTACAATTGCTTAGAGCTCAGGGGCAAGATGTGAGTTTCCCTGTAGTTCTGGGCTCCTTTGAACCCAAAGTTGTCATTTCTGGCACCAAACAAGCCTCAATGTGGCACGAGAACTCTCTGAAATTCCATCCTTGTGGAACAGTCAGGGTTTGTGGCTCCTCAGACCTGAGCTGACCATGCAGCAGGAGAAGGTTTCTGAGTCTGTTTGGGTGCAACTGAGACAAGGAAATTTTATAAAGGGTTTTTTATCTATAAGGGGTTTTTTTCCCCCAAAGGAGAGCTCAGCTGAGCCTTGTGCCACTTTGGCCCATTGTTTTAAACCTCACCTTTAGCCAGGGACAACAAAATCCTCCAGCTCCCCATAACTCTGCTGCTTGGACACCCAGTGGTCTCAGCCTCAGGGTGGAGGGAGGCAATGAGGGGATGTGGAGCTGTTTTTTTGCAAAGCAAGGAAATCTTGGGAGTCCTGCACCTCGTGCTGCTGATTCCTCACTCCTCTCCACATCTCTTCTCCTCTATCCAGACTCCAAAATTAATTAGGATTGAGATAAGAGCATTACTGGGAGCATGGGGGGTGTGTGTGTGGCCACCCCCCCTGTCTCTGGGTGGGGGGCTCTGGGGTGGGGCAGCCTCGCTGGGCGCTGTAACTGAGTCTCTCTTGGACAGGTAGAATTGGAAGGTCTCACCGGCCACATCGAATTCAACAGCAAAGGCCAACGCTCCAACTACGCCCTGAAAATCCTGCAGCACACGCGCGGGGGCTTCCGGCAGGTGAGGCAGAGCTGGGGAGGGCTGGGAGCGTGGCCTGGGGGTCCTGGGCTCAGGGTGATGCTCTGGGGGCAAAAAAAAGGGGCTGTGGATCCCCGTGGTTTGCACCGTGAGGTGCTCGGGGTGTCAGCGTGGCTGGTACGGGGTGTTGGAATTCGTCAGGAAAGAGCCTCAGGTTTGCCTTGATCTGTCAGGCTCTGGAGGGGGGATGCCAGAGCCAATGTCTGCCCTGTCAGATGCTCATTCGGGGCAGGGGGTCTGTGCCAGCTGCAGGTTCACACTCACAACCCTTTTGTTCTAAAGCTTGCGGCTCAAAATCATTTTGAATGGGGAAAAATGGGAAGATTTTCCACAAAATGGGGGGAAAAAGGGGTGCTGTGAACCTTTCCAAGCTGCTTCTGGGAGGGAAAGCAAATGGAACAGCCCCGTGTCAGGAGCTCCCCACCATCTCTCTCCTGTATGGGGAAGTTGAAGCTCATTTCCCTCTCGGTTTCTGGTTCTTCTCTGGCAGGGTTGCTCAGCTCACACTCTGGTTTATGTTTTGTCTCAGTGCTCGTAGGTTCCTCACAGCTTTCCTCTGCCCACAGAACACCGAGCAGATTTCATTAAAATCATTAATTTGAGTGCTATTTCCTCATCTCACACTTTCTGCCTGAGCCATATTTTCTGGTTTGAGCTGAAGTGAAGGATAACTGTGTGGGGCCACAGGTATCAGACTGGTGAGGTTACACGACACAAATCCGAGGAATTTTTTTGCTGGTAAATCCAAACCTCATTCAGGCAAAAAAAAAAAAAAAAAAATTGAAATCACAGAAAAAAAAAGTGGTTTTATCAGTCTTGTTTCCCTGCTGACAGCTCCAGTGCTGCCCTTTTCTCAGAGATTGCCACTTCTAGATGCTGGCAGAGAACAAAAGCTATTGTATCCTGCCCTCACCAACAGAGCATTTTGGCACCAGGAACCCTCTCCTGGCCTGGCAGCAGTGAATTTCAGCCTTGGCAAGGATGTTACCTGCCAGTTCTTACCTGTCAAGTGCCAGCTTGGCTTTGATGCTGCCTCTCTCTGAGCGAGCAGGGGCCATCGGGATGGCATTTCCCCCACCCTGAGATCTCTCACAGCATCAATGCCCTTTCAATCCTTTCCCAAACCCATCACCCTCTGAACAGGAGTGACAGATCCAAGCCCATCTGCATGAATAGGAGGGTTCATTCAGCTGGATTCGGGAAGGAAATGCTGCAAAGCTCCCTGTGACAGCTTGGGTTTGATGTGTTTGGATGTGGCAGGGATTTCACGTTAAACGCCCAGGTCCTCTTGGAGCAGAGCTTCTCCCAGAGCTCCACGGGGAGCTGTGACTGCAGCCTGATCTGCCCTGAGACTAAAGCCTCTTCTCATCCCCACAAACCTGGTGTGACAGGAGAAAACCTTTCCTGACCTGTTGTAACAGCTCAGTAAATAAGGAGCTCCGGGGCTGTGAGATGCCCTGGAAAGCTGCGCTGGGATTCAGCCTCCCAAATTCCCCCTCGGGGAATGCCCTGGGGATGGAGCACTTCCAGCCACAGGGAAAAAAGGGGCAGCACCTCAGGGATGGCCACAAGCCCTGTCCTGTCACAAACCCACCAGGAATGAGCTGGGTTTTATAGAACTGCTGCTGTGACAGCTTTTCCACCGTGTCTCCTTGACTAAGGGCTCTTCCCTGACCCCCAGCAGTGCCCAGAGGGGTGTCAGGGCCCCTCGCAGCCTGGAGGAGTTTGTTGAGATGTGTTTGACTGGGAAGGGCATCCCCAGAGAGCTGTGAGACCCATCAGGCTCCTGCCCAACCTGCCTCCCCTCCACCTTCCTGCAAAGGGAAGCCAAAGGCAGCCCTGCTGTGCCATAAATGGTTATTTTCTTGTTTTGCCAGCCTGGCTTCTTTTAATGAAAAGGACTAAATAAATCATTAGAAATATTTTAATTAAAGGAACCAGGCTAAAGAACAGACATTCTCATCCTGGAGACAATCTTGCTCCCAAGGGTTGTATGAACTGATTTGTTTAAAACATTTCTTATTCCCTGCTTGGTTTTAACCAAGCTCCTTTTAACTCTGCCCATTCCTCTCTTCCTCTCTTTCCATCTCCTCCTTTCTCCCTTTCCATCCAGTGGAGCCACAGGGGCTTCCAGCTCATCAGCTTTGATGGAGACTTCACTGAATTTTGAGGCTGATCCAGCCAGCAAGCAAATTAGAGCCACTTAGGTTTTCTAACTTGCTGCTGCTTTTGGGCAGGGAGAGGCAGGGCTTTCTGACATCCAGTTTTTAATGCATTTATGTAACGCACCAAACACGTCCTTTCCTGATTTAGCTTAACCAGAGGAATTTTTTCCACAGCCATATGAGAGCAGGATGCTCCATAAAGCACAAGCTCATTAATGTGCTGGTGATCTATAGATCTGACAAGGGCTGCCTTTGGTAAATGTCATCCTTTTGAATTTTTTTTCTCCCCCCCTCTTTTCTTTGCCCCTCTAGAAAACGCTGCAGAGTTCCAGCAGAGTGATTTGCTGTAAATCAGAGCTGGGATTTGGGAACCGCATGGGAGAAGGGAGCTAGGAGGGGCTGGGATTTAGGGAAGGGAAAGGGGAAGCTGCAAACCCTGACCCCCAGCTCTCCCCATCCTGAGTGAGGCCCATCAGTCTCCACTAAACCACAGGCCCTGCTGGTGTCCTGAGACAGAACAGGGAAGTGCTGGGGCTGTTAATTGGGATGTTGATGAGATACAGATGAGTTCCCCGCCGATAGCTCTGGGACCCTCCGCAGTCCCTGCCACATCAAACCTTTTTAATTTAGCAGCAGCTAATCAGCCTCGGTGGGACTGGTTCCTCTTCAGCTGCCTCCCCCAAAGACAGCTCAGGGACAGCTTCTGCCAAGAGCTCGGTGACTTTTGTCCCCAGGACTTGACAAACTCAGTGTGTGCCACCACTGCCCTGCCCGGGCTGTGCCAGGTGTCAGTTGTGTGGTCCAGAGAGGGGACATCTGGGGGATGCTGGTGGCCTCGGGTGAGGTGTGTGTGGTTCTTTGGTTTAATAATTGATGCTTTGAGTGCTGATTTTAGTGGAGGAACTTTTGCCTCTCTGCTTTGCTGGCATCAGTGGTGTCGCTCAGGAATCCGACCCCATGGCAGCCCTGGGCTGTGTCCTCAGAGGGATTCCCTTCATCTGTTTGTTTGATTCCCTTTTTCCCCTCCCCAGTCACTCCCAGATTCCCTCTCCTTGGGGCACCTTGACTGCATTGTGCACTCCTTCCTTTTCCTGAAAACACGGACAGGAGGAGATGATGGATGCAAGCTGTAGGACAGCACTTGTAATCAGAGCCCAGAAGGTGCCTGTTGTTGTCTGCCTGTTCCAAGAGCTGCATTCAGGGCTGGCTTTGCCTTAATTTGAAGCTGAAAATGGGGATGGTGAATACCTGTGGTGCCTCTGAAGCTCGTGGAGAAGTCTTGCCCTGCCATCCCTGTTCCTCCAGAAAAATAAGCAGAAGATTTCATTAAAATCATTACTTTGAGCAGTATTTCATTACCTCACACCATGAGGAGCCTCAAAACCTGCTGGAACCTGATGGGACAGAGGAGAAAAAAAGGAGGAGGAGGGGGTTCAGAGGGAGCTGGCCTCCCTCAGCCACCTGTGTATCCACGAGGAAAAGCAGAGGAGGAAAAGCAGAGGCTCTTTTAAGGACAATAACAGATCAAGAGTTTAATTTGCATGCTCTGAACGAGCTGCTGGAGGTGCTGATCTCCCTGCCCAGAGCTCTGAGGGAGGGAGATGAGGCTCTTGAAGTTCAAATTAGGTTTTGTGGAATATTCCTCCCCCATGGCTGAAGGCAGCTGTGTCACAGCTGAATCACACTGTCCTCTCCAGTGCTGGGGGGACTGGTCCCTGCCCTCCATGCTGGCAGTCTGGGTTTGCTGCAGCCAAGCAGATGCTTGGATGGGTAAACTGGGCTGTCGGTGGAGCTGTTGGGTGTGATGAGCCTGATTAAAAGCATTGGCAAGTGCTTAATTATGGTGATTAGGAGCTGGAAAAGGACAGGAGTCACGGGGCAGCACCACTGGGAAGGTGGCTTTGTCCCATCACCTGCCCCCAAGGTGCACAGCAGAGGTTCCCAGCACCACCCACCTGGAGCTTGGGGATTTCTGGCTAAGATGGACCCCTTTGGTGGCATCTGGGGACAGCACACGAGGCTGTGTGGCTCCCAGGGAGCTGCCCAGCTCATGGTGTTGTCCCCACACAGGGCTCTGCAGGGAGGACACGTGGGGAAGCAGCGCAGGGCTGGGTTGGTGGCACTGCAGAGCAGCTGGGTGTAGATGCTGGAAGGGCTTTAGCAGTGAATTTCTTCAGCTCTCCAGCATTTTGTGAGAGCTCTGTCTTTCCCATGCAAGCTAACTAAAACAAAGTTATCAGTGTTTATCAATATCCACACCTGCACTTGTTTTCCCCAGACTGTTGGGGCTTCAACCAGGAAAACACTTGGGAATGGATGTGCCGGAGTTGGGCCAACCCCCTCGAGGGGTGGATGGCCAGAGAACCAATTACTTTATGCCATTTAATTCACTTTTTGCCAACTAACAGATAAAAACCTCGGGGGAAAAGCCATTAAATGGGGCCTTGCTGCCATTTCTACCTGACCTGGACTTGGTGTGGTTTTTCTACACGTCCGCGTTCCAGCAGCGACAGACGGGGTGTGCACAGCGGGTTCATCCCTCTGCTGACCCGTTCTGGGGTGCCTTGTGAAGGCAATGGAGCATCCCCAAACGGGCCAGCTCCAGGGCTGTCCCTCCCCAGAGCCATATGTGCAGTGACTCACCCTGTAAATCCCCTTATTGTGCTGTTTGTCTCTCCAGATTGGCCACTGGCACGTCTCCGAAGGGCTCAGCATGGACAACAGGATCTTCTCCTCCAACGTATCCGACAGCCTGTTCAACACCACGCTCATTGTCACCACCATCCTGGTAAGGGAGGGGGGCACCTGCAGTTCCCATCAGCTCCCAGCCAGCCCAGCCCTGAGGGGGTGGGATCAGCTGGAATGTTGTTTATATTCTTATTGCTCCCTGTTCCTGCCCCCCAGCCTGTGGCCTTTGCATGCTGACTCCACAAAGGAGAGGAGAGCAAATCTCTTAATTACAGCACAGGGAGCAATTCCTGAGTAATTCAGCTCAAGTGGATGTTTCATGTGGGAATGGTGTGTGGTGGGTTCAGCTGGGGCCAGGGCTGGGCTGGGGACACGCTGCCATTCTGCATCCAGCTTGGCATGGGGCTCATTTGGCCTGCAGCTGCTGAGTGGGAAGTTGCCCTTTCTACTCATAAAATTATAAAAATTGGCCAAGATGGGCACGATTTTTATGAGAACTCCACATCCACAGGCACCACCATCTGTGTTCAACAGGTTCTTCTTCCAGGTGCTGTCTGTCCAGTGATTTTTTTGCTCCTTCTTTAAAGATACCCAAACTCCTGACTGTCTCCTCTTGTCCCACAAAGTCTGTTGAAAAGGGGACTGGAGAAGGGTCTCTGTGCTAGGAGAGACTGGGGTCTGGATGTCCTCCCATGACTTGGAGCAGTCACTGGGCTGCTCTGGCACTTCCCAGCTGGAACCAGCCCCCAAATCATGATCCCTTAGCTCTGCTTCGTATCCTAAACCGGGATAAATCTGCTGCAGCCCCACACAGCAGAGAGCAGTGTGGAGACAGCTCTGAGAGCTTGGTACCACCTGATCTCCCAAGCCCCCCACATCCAGGCTGAGAGGGATTCACTGGGCAGGAATGTGCTTTTTGGGATCGGAACTTGATGTTTTATAAAGTTTCTTCCCAATCAACCCACGCCGTGATCCCGTGGCACCTTGGCACTGCCCTCCCTGCTGCATGCTGCCGGGACACCTCGGCTAAGATGGGAATGACAGCTGCCCAGTTTCACTGCAGGAAAACCCCTACTTAATGCTGAAGTGGAACCACCAGGAGCTGGAGGGCAACGACCGCTACGAGGGTTTCTGCGTGGACATGCTGAAGGAACTGGCCGAGATCCTGCGCTTCAACTACAAAATCCACCTGGTCGGGGACGGCGTCTACGGAGTCCCCGAGGCCAATGGCACCTGGACAGGGATGGTTGGAGAGCTGATAGCTCGGGTAAGTGGATGAGCTGCTCATTTTAACTCTGGGTTTTGGTGCTGCAAAGCCCCGTGAAGGGCTTCGGGATGATGAGGATGGATGGGGGGTTTAGTCAGTTCGGGAGGCTTGGAGCAGAGGATTTCCACCTTGTGTGTTCTGCCGATGGAAAATGCGTTTCTTGGGGTGGTGTGATGGTGTCAGAGCAAGAACAGGGCTGTGGGATGCTCTCAGGGGTGCTCACTTTGTTGGAAAGGAGACCTGAGCTCTGGGATTCTATCTAAAAATTCATTACAGAGTTAATTATGAATGAAAACTTGCAACAGGAAAATGCACAGACTCTGGCAGGGCCTGGGACAAGCTGAAAGCATTTACAAAACCACACTGAGAGGGAGGCAAGTAAGAATCCCATTTCAGTCTAGAGAAGTTTTGGCAGATTCAGTTCAGCTGCTTAACTCGGTGTTGCTTTTGGATGAGAACATTTCCTATTTCCTTGAAGTGCATGGCTCAAGATCTTTTCACTGCTCTGCTCTGTGGAGCTGCTGCCCAGCAGCAAAGCTGAAAACTGAAATATTTTGCTGGATTTGCCAATAATTCAGCGTACACCTGGGCTCAGCCAGCCTGGACCCCCCACCCTGCTCTTTGTTTTCCTCTGTGGTCCTTCCCAGGCTTCCTGAAGCTTAAATACAGCTCAGAAAACGCTCTGAGATCCTTAGGAAAACAGGCTTAGCCCCAGCTAACAGCAGGATTGATGCTATTTAAGCCAATTCCTCCTCACTGATTTCTACTCTGCCTTGTCATTGCTGACGTGCCCGTGAGAGCCTGGTGACACTTTCCGAGCTGGTGACAAATCCACGGTGACGTGGATCAGTGATAATCCCCCCAGTGCAGGAGAGAAGACCCTGAGTCATTTGCCTTCTGCAGAGCAGGGGAACAAGGGTCCAAATCCATCCCCTGTGGCTCCAGGCAGGGCTCTGAGGCTCCTGCCAGATCTTTCCTCCCTGGAAAATGAGTATCACTTCACTCTGTGGTTTATGGGGCATGGTGGGCCATGGTTGAAGGTTGGACTGGAGGATTTTGGGGGTGTTCTCCATGATTCTGTGGTCTTTAATGGTTCCATGATCTCTGGAAGATGCTCACTGGCACCTTCTGCTTCTTCCCCACATGGCCAAGGGTGATGTTCATCCCGCTGTGGGAGTTTGAACTGAGGGTTTAAGGTCAGCTGGGACAACTCTTTGTCTGAAAGAGGGAGGGTTTTGGGGTCACAGACAGGACTCTGAACAGACTGGAGACCCTCCTGAGCTCCCTCCCTGTCTCCTGGGTCACCCTTCCCTGAGCAGCCGCTCTCAACACCAGCTGAGATCCCACCTCCATCTGCTCTTTTAAAAGAGCTTCTGTGAGGCTGTTTGCAAATGCTCCAGGCTATTGGCAGCGTTTTTCTCCATGCCTGTGTCTGTGTGTGTGTACACACACACAACTACACTCCTGCAACATTCCTCTGGGGAGGCAGCAGGGAAGGAGCCGAGAGCAGCATCTGATCAAAGGCAGGGAGCAGCCATCAAACTTTTGGCCTACTAACCTTGGCAGGGCCTCTTCATTAAATGGGACCTTCTGGAGGATTGTTTTTCTCCAGTGAAGAGTGTTTTAACTTCATCTTCACACAGAAACCATTTGTTTCTTCTCCAGCTCGAGCCTTATTTAGGAGGATTTTTACTTCTGCTTCTGCAGGGCAGAGCTGTCAGAGCCCGTGAGGCTGGATCACAAATTGGAGAAGAGAAACAGCTTTGGCTGTTGTTCTCCTTATATCCTGGAGAGTTTTTATAATGGTTTCAGCAAGTTTTTGATCAATCCCAGAGACTGGGCTCAGGTCAGCCAGGGCAGAGCTGTGTGTGCTCGGTGTTGTGTTTATTCAGGGCTGCTGTTGGTTTTTGGAGGCTTTGCACTGTCCAAGGGGCTTCCTCCATCCTTGACAGTCAATCCCCAAGGGACTTTGTCCCTGATTCCAGCCCCTTGTTCATCCCTGTCCCATGGGATCCAGCAGATCCAGTGCTGGGTGCACATGTTCCTCTTTCAGTGGATTTATCCCCTGGGCACTCTGCTCCTTTAGGACAGAGAGGGGATCAGCTGAGGCACAAACCTCTCACAAAAGTCCCAAATCCTTCCCAAAATGAGAGCTCTCCCTCTGTCCAGCACAATATCATTGCAGGAAAATGATTCCTCCTCGACCCTGAGCAGCCATCAGAAAATTAGGTCTGACTCACACTCAATAATGTGCAGGACCAAAAGGTCACAGCATTACCCAACGCTTTCCCTGTAATCCCTCTGCGGCACGGAATCTCCTCACAGCAGCTCTAGGCTGTTCAGGGGGGGGAAAAAAGTGTTTCTTTCTATTGCTTCTAAATTAACCAGCTATTGATTTATTCTCAGAGCGCTGGGAGTTCCATTACAGCTAATTTTGCACCCTGGTCTGACTGAGCAGGATGCTGTGCTAACGTAGATTCGCTGTTGACCCGAATTCACTGGTACAGATTTTATTGACCTGCTCACAAAACAGGTTGGGAGGTAAAAAAAGAGGAGGAATGGGATGGCTTGGGAATGCTGTACAGTTTGTGATCAGCTCGTGGAGGTTTGGCTTGGGAGAAATCGCTTGGAAGGACTCAGAATCACAGAGGGGAGATTTAGTTCCAACCCCCTTTACCCCTTCCACTGTCCCAGGCTGCTCCAAGCCTCATCCAGCCTGGCCTTGGACTCTGCCAGGGATGGGGCAGCCACGGCTTCTCTGGGAATTCCATCTTGGCCCCCTCCCCTTACAGGGAAGGATCCCTTCCCAAGATTTCATCCTTCTCTCTGTCGGTTTGAAGCCTCTCCCCCTTGTCCTGTCACTCCAGTTCCTGATGAAGCCCATTCTGTAGTGAAGGATGTCACAATCCCAGAAGAGCCTGGGCTCATTTGTCCCTCTGAGCGTGCTGGGCAGGGAGACTGAGCACCCTGCTCGTTGCTGCAGTGAGCAGGGCAGCAAAAGCACTCTCCCTGTCAGCCTTCCTGGCTCTGACACAGACAAACAAACAAGGGAGAGCAGCAAATCTTCCCATCTCCTGCTTTCTGGCATCAGGGACTTAAAGGGCATTTGGGCTGAGAGAATCACATCCTGCTCCTCGCCGCTGCAGTGCAGCTCTGGCTCAGAGTCCCTGACGCTCTCTGCGCTTCCCCTTCTCTCTCTCTCCAGCTCATCCTCGAGCTGAAATGAATCCTCTGGCACGGCACAAACCAAGGGATGAATTTTCACAGCACTGTGACAGCCTTGGCCTTGTCCCACCACACCGGCCTTGGCTCTCCTGCCTTGGATCTGGCCGGGATCAGTGGTGACCAAAGCTCTTTTTAAAGTGAGGGATGTGAAGTTGTCCATCTTGTCCAACCTCAGGAGCAGCAGCACCAAGAACACGAAACCCCTTAAAGCTTTGGGGTGCTGCTTTTCCTTGCTGGTGGCCGGGTGCTGCCTTCCCCTCAGCTGTTCCAAAGCTGGAGAATGGCAGGAAGGGGAAAGGGAGGAGAAAACTCTCCCGAGCTGGCAGAGTCCTGCTGGCAGTGGGTGTTGGTGTGCAGAGAGAGGAGCTGTGTGTGGGTGAGGGAGGCAGGGGGAGGAGGTTTGCAGGCTCTCGTGGTGGCAGCTGTGACAAGGGGGGCTCCAGGAGAGGCTGGGAAGGGAGGAGCTGGAGGTTTTTGTGCAAAAAGGGTGAGGGGATGGGCAGAGGGGTCTGCAAAGCGCTGCTGAGAAATCAAACCCAGGGTGGGGTGAGCCGGGCTGGTCTCACTGCTGTCCCTGGGTGCTTTGGGTCCCTGTTGCTGGTGCTTCACCTCAGCTGGCTTTGCCGTGGGCAGGGTGAACACCTGGCTTTGTCCTCCCAGCCACAGAGAGAGTCCAGGTGAGGAAGGGTGGGCGAGGGCAGACTCGAGGCTGACATCTGCACTGGGTGCTGCTCACCCAGCCCTGTGACTGTGGCGTGCAGGGAGAGCTGCGGCCTCCGGGGTTTGCAGGCTGTCACTTCTCACCTGGCAGAACTCACTCTTGTCCTTAAAAAAACCTGTTTGGAGTGACCCTCCTGGCTTTAAATGCGAGGATAGGCATCTGAGCCTCACAGAATAGCAGAGAACCTCTGGAGATGATCCCACAGGGGGAGCAGGGTCACCTACAGCTGGGTGGGCTCCCAGCGGGGCAACAACCCCGGCTCTGCACTGGGGTAGTACCTGGCAGCCAGGTGGCTCTCCTGGAGCTTGAACAGCAATTTCACTTTTCTGGGAGGCTTCTTTGAGCACAGGGACAGGGTAGGAAAAGGTTTTTCTGCCTCTGGTCACGCTGCCAGGGCTCCGTGGGCAGCGCTGGTGCCAACGCTGCTGTCATCTGCGCCCAGGGGATGCGGCATCCGAGGAGCTGCTCAAGTGAGGGACTCCTGCTCCTGGAAGAGATGCCAGCCCTGTGCTCCCAGAGCTGTCCTGCCTTGTTTTCCAGGTGTTTGACACAGCCCCAGCTCCCCTGGCACTTTCTCCGTGTCCCCACAGCCCGGCGGAGGGCTGGGAATCTCTGCGGGGCCGAAGCTGGGCTGCTCTCCGGGCTGGTTCCCGCTATCCCAGGCCGTGGGAGGCTGGGCTGGGATGCTCTCCGGGCTGGTTCCCGCTATCCCAGGCTGTGGGAGGCTGGGCTGGGATGCTCTCCGGGCTGGTTCCCGCTATCCCAGGCTGTGGGAGGCTGGGCTGGGATGCTCTCCGGGCTGGTTCCCGCTATCCCAGGCTGTGGGAGGCTGGGCTGGGATGCTCTCCGGGCTGGTTCCCGCTATCCCAGGCTGTGGGAGGCTGGGCTGGGATGCTCTCCGGGCTGGTTCCCGCTATCCCAGGCTGTGGGAGGCTGGGCTGGGATGCTCTCCGGGCTGGTTCCCGCTATCCCAGGCTGTGGGAGGCTGGGCTGGGATGCTCTCCGGGCTGGTTCCCGCTATCCCAGGCTGTGGGAGGCTGGGCTGGGATGCTCTCCGGGCTGGTTCCCGCTATCCCAGGCTGTGGGAGGCTGGGCTGGGATGCTCTCCGGGCTGGTTCCCGCTATCCCAGGCTGTGGGAGGCTGGGCTGGGATGCTCTCCGGGCTGGTTCCCGCTATCCCAGGCTGTGGGAGGCTGGGCTGGGATGCTCTCCGGGCTGGTTCCCGCTATCCCAGGCTGTGGGAGGCTGGGCTGGGATGCTCTCCGGGCTGGTTCCCGCTATCCCAGGCTGTGGGAGGCTGGGCTGGGATGCTCTCCGGGCTGGTTCCCGCTATCCCAGGCCGTGGGAGGCTGGGCTGGGATGCTCTCCGGGCTGGTTCCCGCTATCCCAGGCCGTGGGAGGCTGGGCTGGGATGCTCTCCGGGCTGGTTCCCGCTATCCCAGGCTGTGGGAGGCTGGGCTGGGATGCTCTCCGGGCTGGGGCTGACGTCAGGCCCCATTCATCACCATTAGCGCCGAGCTGAGCCCTGGCAGCCCCGCGGAGAGGGGGCGGATGCCGCCCCTGGACTGGCAGTCCCTGCAATTTGCTGCTGAAGGATGCTTAATTGTTGTTCCTCCTCGGGAGCCCGGCTCAGCCCCCGTGTTTGATGTCTTTTCCAGAGCCCCGGTGCAGGCAGAGCCCACGGGAATGCCAGGTAGGGTGGCAGTGCTGGCAGCTTCTGTCTGGCACGCCGGCCCACCTGGCTTTCCTCTCACCTAGCGAGGGTTTGGCCTTGTTTGGGCGGTGTTTTGGGAGCTGTCTCCGCTCCCAAAAAGCTCTGGGTCGTTTTCAAAGCCTGTTTCACGCCAACATTTATAGCTGCAACTGTGCTGGGAGGATGAAAACCAACCCTTCTTCCCCCCCCCCCCCCCCCCATCCTCTGCCTCCTGTTTTTCTCTCTCCTCAGAGCCCAGATGTGGACAGAGTGCAGGGGCACAAGGCAAAATCCTTTTCTCCTCCCTCCATTTCTCCCCTTAGCCCCAGAAAAATCCCAACACCTACCTGTGCTCAGGTGGGGGAGGCTAGAGGGAGCTCAGGTCTGCAGAGCTCCACTGAGCTCAGTGAATCACAAGGAGTTTTGTCAGGAAGCAGAGTTAAAAGCATGAAATGGATGAAATTCAGGCAGAGAATTCTTTGCATGCCATTGCCAGATCAAAGTTTCCTGCTATCAGAGATCAGCTCTTAACTTGCGTGACTGAGCCTGCAGAGAGAAGAGGAGAGAGAGTGGTGAGGAGCTGGGGCTCTGCTGCAGAAAGTTCTGCACCTCTGATGTGGCAAAAAGTGCTAAAAAGTTGGCAGGGAGTGAGCAGGAGGAAATAACTCTGATGGGATGGCAGAAACCGCTGGAGCTGAGAGAAGGGAGCTGGGCACAACATCTGAGTGCCCAGGGAAGGCTGTGCTGTGCCTGTGCTCCCTGGGCAGAGGGAAGGGGATGGATTTTGTCATATTTTGTGTAGGGAAGAGCATTTCAAGGTGCTGCTGCCTGCATTCAGCAGCCTCGAGATGTTCAGGGAACAACCCAGGTGTTGCTTCTCCCCAGGGAAGGGTCAGGACCCCGAAGTGGGGTGAACCTGGGGCCAGAGCTGCTCCTTTCATCAGCACTTTTGTGTTTGCTCCTGAGATGAAAATTTCCTGGGAGCTTTGCCCTGCAACACTTCACGTGGCATTTTTCCCCTCTGTTTTTGTCTGGTTTTGCTGGTGGGATTGTGTTCAGCTTGGAGAACTGGGAAGAGAATTCCCACTGAGCTGTGTCTGCACCAGGGGCTTTGCTGGGAGAGCTCTCCCCAGGACAATGGTACCTACAAACCTTTTAAGCAGAGACAAGAGAGGTTTAGGGAGCTTTAGGCTTTCCTTGTAGATAAAATTCTCCACGTGCCACGTTCCAGAGATGAACTGATCCCATTTTAGTAATCTGCTGGTGTTTACACAGGGCTCAACTGCTTGCACACCACGTTGGGATTATTGGTGTCTTTTCAAAAGCCTCTGGGTAAATGTCTGCCTGTGCAGAAATTCTTCTCAGCTCATCATTCATTCCAGCCTGAACCTCTTAGGAATCTCTAAGAGCTGGCACTGAGCAGGTCCAAGCAGCCCTGCATGGCCTGTGAAGTGTCAACTTCTCTGTGACCCCTTTCTGGGCTCATGGGTCACCTTCCCTTTTCCCTTTTCCCTTTTCCCTTTTCCCTTTTCCCTTTTCCCTTTTCCCTTTTCTCTTTTCCCTTTTCCCTTTTCCCTTTTCCCTTTTCCCTTTTCCCTTCCCCACTCCCAGCAGTGCTGCTCCTCCTTCTTGCAACCCCAGCCTTTCCCAGGATCCCCACCAGGCCTGGTGGTGCCTTGGCATCTGCCCAGACCTTGTCAAATTTGGGGGCAAAAAGCACAAATAGCTTTTCTTTTCTCCCCCATCTTCTCTTTTTCCCACATGCATAATCATCTCCCTGCAAAGCAGAGAAACAAATGGATAAGGGAGTGGAGGTTTCATTTTTACTGAAAGCAATTACAGACATTAAAAGAGCTCAAGTCATAAAAATAATATTTAAAATTCAAATCCCTTATCTATATTACAAGGGTATTAACACGGGAAGAAGTTATTTTTATTTTTTTCTCCCCCTAATCTCATTTGCTTTGCAAGTCAATCTGCAAACTTTAATGCCAGGCCTCTGAATTTTTTATTTTTAGTCTTTTTAATTTGTTGGGTTGGTTTTCTTTTTTTTCTTTTTCTTTTTTTTTTTTTGGAGACTGATCTTTAGTTCTGAAAGTCTGGGTTTGGCAGCTTTGTGAACCCCACAGCTCAGGGGACGGGGGTGAGGATGAGCTGCTTTGTCACCTGCCTGTGGTGCTTGTTTGTACCTGAAGGGACAGATGTGTTCAACAGGGGCTTGGCAAGGGAGAGGTAGTATTTTCTATAGATTAATGTAATATTTTCTGTAGATTGATGGCATATTTATTGGTTTATGGCTCCAGGTTTTAATGCATTAAATGAATAAAAATGGCAAGTGGGCTCTGAGCATTCGGGGGAAGGAGCTGCTGTTGTGGTGCTGCTCCAGCCTGGGAGGGAAGGAAAAATGGGGAGAGGGAAGGGAAAATGAGGTAAGGGAAGGAAAAATGGGGAGAATGCTCCAGAGCACAGGGTGGGCTAAACTTTGGGCTGTGTTTGAGCAGGGCTTGTGTGAAACCCCCCCAGGCAGGGGGATGTGGGAGCCAGTGGGTGCCACCAGCAAAGCTCCTGCTGCTTCCACAGCCACGTCCCAGGAAGGTGGGAGGGACACCCCCCTGCAGGAGCAGGTGTTCCATGTGGCCCCAGCTTTGCTGCTTTGCCAGGATTCTGACCTTTTTCCCCTGTCCCTTCTCCCCAGAAAGCCGACCTGGCCGTGGCAGGGCTGACGATCACAGCGGAGCGCGAGAAGGTGATCGATTTCTCCAAGCCCTTCATGACTCTGGGGATCAGCATTCTCTACCGAGTTCACATGGTGAGAGCTGCTTTTAGAGCCATTTATGGCCCTCCATTATTTGTGTGCAAAGCTGCCTGGTTGTAGGAGAATAATGAACGGCTCGTAAAAATATTTTGGTTTCTCATTTAAACGCAAATGTGCTCGACCTTTCTTTCCTGCTTTTCTCTGTCTTCCTGCCCTGTGTCAGGATTGCTGGATTCCACTCCTGTTCAACCCCCCAGCCCTTTGGCTTCTCTCCTCACTCCTCCCAGGGCACATGATGGGTTTTTTGGCACCGTGGGGTGGTTTTAGAATGGCTTTAAGAGGCTTTAAGTGGCTTTAGGGCCACGGGGTGAGGGGTGCTGAGGGCAGGCTTGGCTGGAGGTGTGCAGCAGCCCAGCAGCGTGGCTGGGTGGCCCCACAATTGCAGAAAGCTGGTTTGGAGTCACCATCCAGTTGGATTTAGTGGAAAGACTGGCTGGGAGGCTGAGCTGGGATATCTGTGGGTGTAGATTAGTTCGTGTTCCTGACCTCAGCTTTGCTCTCTTGCTGCTTTCTCCTGCCCTAAAATCAGCAGCCTGAGGAAAGCTTCTTAACCTCAGTGGTGCTCTCAGGACAGTTGTAGAACCACAGGATCCTGGCATGGTTTGGGTTGGAAGGACCTTAAAGCCCATCCAGTGCCACCTTCCCCTATCCCAGGTTGCTCCCAGCCCCGTCCAGCCTGGCCTTGGATACTTCCAGGAGTGGGGCAAAGTTTTTTTTCTCCATCAGAACAGCTAGGAACATTCCCAAGGGCTTGGTGTGTGCAGCAGGTACATGGAGTTGTGTCTTTGCTTGGCCAAACTTGTCTTAGATCCCCACAGATCCTCTTTTATTTGCATCCTCCATTGTTTTATCATCTCCCTGAAGCTCAGGAGAGGCCGGATTTTCCCCAGTTACTCCCAAATCCAAAATGTCACAGGAGGCCTGCTCCTTTTGCAGCCTCCTTGTTCCCAATTGTGCATTTTGGAAACACTCTCCACTCGGTGTGGAGCATGACGTGAGTGCCAGTGCCTCAGCTCCTGTCAACCCAACAGGAGCACCCAGAAGGAATAAACCATTCAGGCTGCCTGTCCCAGCCCCCTCTCCATCCTGTTAAGGATGCAGCGTTGGGGATGAACAGAAACAAATTAACTCAGCTCTCTCTGTGCTGAGTGGCTCCTGCCAAGAGCAAACAAGTAATTAAAATCTAGTTAAAATTCAGGTTCCTCTGCTAAGTGCAGAATTTAGGATCGATGACTTAACTGATCACAAAAA